>CM050526.1:872945-917945 GCA_027563665.1 Antrozous pallidus | reverse complement strand
GGTGTGCAAGAGGCAGCTGATCGATGTCTCTCTCTCATCGATGTTTCTGACTTTCTATCCCTCTCCCTTCTGCTCTGTAAAAAATCAATAAAATATATATATATTTTTAATTTTTTTAAGCTTTATTTATTTTTATTTTTTTCTATATTGTTCAGTTTATTAATTACATTGTTTCCCCTTTTTTATCCCCCTATATCTCCCCTCCACCCTGTACCTATCCCACCCTCCACCCTCACCTCCCCCTCCCCAATGTCCTCTCCCATTGTTGCAAGATTTTTGTCCAATCTCTTGCTGTATTTCCCACAACCCTTTTCTCCCCAAGAATTGTCAGTCCATTCCCTCTCTATGACCATGTTTCTGTTATAGTTACCAGTTTATCTTGTTCATCAGCCTATCAATTCACTTGAGTTTTATGTTCATTTGTTGATAGATGTGTATTTGTTGTTCATAATTTATATTTTTACCTTTTTCTTCTTCCTCTTCTTAAAGAATATCTTTCAGCATTTCATATAATACTGGTTTGGTGGTAATGAACTCCTTTAGCTTTTTCTTATCTGCGAAGCACTTTATCTGATCTTCAATTCTGAATGATAGCTTTGCTGGATAGAGTAATCTTGGTTGTAGATTCTTGCTCTTCATTATTTTGAATATTTCTTGCCACTCGCGTCTGGCCTGCATCGTTTCTGTTGAGAAATCCGCTGACAATCGTATGGGTGCTCCCCTGTAGGTAACCAACTGTTTTTCTCTTGCTGCTTTTAATATTCTCTCTTTATCTTTTGCTCTTGGCATTTTAATTATGATATGTCTTGGTGTGGTCCTCTTTAGATTCCTATATTTTGGGGTTCTGTGTACTTCTTGGGCTTTTAAGTCAGTTTCTTTCACCAGGTGGGGGAAGTTTTCGGTCACTATTTCTTCGAGTAGGTTTTCATTATCTTGCTCTCTCTCTTTTTCTGGCACCCCAATAATTCGGATGTTGGCATGTTTGAGGTTGTCCCAGAGGCCCCTTATGCTATCTTCAATTATCTGAATTCTTTTTGTTTCTTGCTTTTCCAGCTGAGTGGATTTTGCTTCTTTGTATTTCAAATTTTTGACTTGGTTCTTGTGGCCTTCTGGACTGCTTTTAGGACTTTGTGTAATATTTTTTATTTCAGTCAGTGTAAGCTTGATTTCTAGTTGGTCCTTTTTTTTTTAATCCGTGAGGGTCTGGTTCGTATCCTCAGAGGCCTTGTTCATTTCCTTGAGGGTCTCATTCATTTGCTTGAGGTTCTCATTCATTTTTTTGTAATTCTCATTCATTTGCTGGTTGGTCTTGTTTATTTCCTGGTAATTCTCATTAAGTTGATCGGCCTTTTGTAGGAGCCTCTTGAAAAGCCTTATAACTGTGGTCTTGTTGTCTTTTCTCCTCCATTTCTTTCACACCTGATTTCTTTCCATGTCTCTGCATGGTGGCTGCTTTATGTGGTGGATATCCTCAAAGGGACAGTGGCTCAGCCTCCCCAGTTACCTGAGGTGGATGCTCTTACTGCAATCCTTTATGGGTTGTATTCAGTATTTTTGAATTTAAACCCAGCTTTTTGTTGTTAGCCCTAGGAGGGTTTGACCTCCAGGCCAATTGGCTGTGAAGGGAGACTGTGTTCAGGTTGGATGGGCGGAGTCTCTGAGCTGCGCAGGTAGCATCAGCGTCAGCTGCGTCCTATGCATCGCTCACGCGCGCGGGTCTCTGTTGGATGGGGATGGCTGCAGACTCCTCCAAGAGAAAGCCGCTAGTCTCTTCCCCTTGCCAGACCACTCCGCCTTTCCCCAAATGTGCCTGCACACCAAAAGTCTAGCCCAGGATTGTAAAAATAAATGGTTTCCAGAACCAGGAGACAAGTTTCCAGGGGGCAAGTCGCGGGTTTGCGCGACCCTTTCGCGGAAACTCGCAGTTCAGGAGCCTCTGCCGCGCCCCGCTTCCAGGGTGCGTCCCCCCAACCTCGGCCGGATCTCGCCTGGTGCTGGGGGATCTGGACAGTGGGACGGATCTCGCCTGGTGCTGGGAAAACCGGGCAGTGGGACGGGCGTTGCTGCTCCAGCCCCAACCCGTGCGCGCGACCAGGACGGCTCCTAACCTGTTTCCGTCTGAAAGACTGCGCTCCCGCCGCTTCTGAGTCTCAGTGTCCCACCTCCACTCCAGTTAGTGGAGTGTTCATTCAGCCAGCTTTCTGGCGATTCTGGGTGCTGTCTGTTCTGCTGTTATGTTGTAGTTCCTAAATAGTTGTGCGGGGCAGAACAATAGGTGTTCACCTATGCCGCCATCTTTGTTTCTCTTTCCAATAAAATATATTTTTAAAAAAAGAAAAGAAAAGAAAACCTATTTGAAGAAATAATGTCAGAAAACTTCCCTGATGTGGGGAAGAAAAAAGTCTCACAAGTACAGAGTCCCAAACAGGATGAAGCCGAAAAGACCAACACCAAGACACATCATAATTACAACGGTAATGTTCAGGACAAAGAGAGAATCTTACAGGCTGCAAGAGAGAGGCAGAAACTTACATACAAGGGATTTCCCATTAGATTATCAAATGATTACTCAACAGAAACACATCAGGCCAGAAAAGAATGGAAGGAAATTTACAAAGTGATGCAAAGCAAAGGACTGAATCCAAGAATACTCTATCCAGCAAGGCTATCATTCAAAATTGAAGGGGAAATAAAAAGCTTCCTAGACACACACACACACACACAAAAAGGCTAAGGGAGTTTTATCACTACCAAGCCAACAATGAAAGAAATGTTAAAGAGAATGGTGTAAAAAGAAGAAATAAAAAAGTAAGAAGGAACACAGGCACAAAAAATAAAAATGGCTACAACCAATACATATCAATAATAACTTGCAATACTAAAGGGATCAATACAACAAGAGGATATAATCCTGATAAACATATGTGCACCCAACGCAAGAGCACTCAAATACATTAAAAAAACTCCAGGAAGATATCAAGGGAAAGATCGACAAAAATACAATCATAGTAGGAGACTTTAATATACCACTGACATCACTGGATGAATCATCTAGACAAAAAATCAGCAAAGAAACAGCAATCATAAATGAGTCACTAGAGCAGATGGACTTAATTGACATCTTCAGAACATTTCACCCCAAAGCCACAGAATATACGAATATACGTTTTTCTCAGGTGCACAAGGGACATTTTCAAAAATAGACCACATATTGGGTTAAAGGCAAAGTCTCCCCAATTCAAGAAGATTAAAATCATATCAAACATCCTCTCAGACATCAATAGCATAATATTAGAAATAAACATTAAAAAGAATCCAAAAAATTCAAACACTTTGAAGCTTAATATCATGCTATTAAACAATGATTGGGTTACCAAAGAGATCAAAGAAGAAATTAAAAACATCCTGGAACTAATGACAATAAAAACATAATCCAAAATCTATGGGACAAAATGAAAGCAGTCCTGAGAGGGAAGTTTATAGCTCTACAAGCCTACCTCAAAAAACAAGAAAAAAATGGTAATAAATCATCTAACTCTACAACTTAAAGAATTAAAAATAGAGCAACAAGAAAAGCCCAGAGTGAGCAGAAGGAAGGAGATAATAAAGATCAGAGCATAAATAGATGACATAGAGACCAAAAAAAAAAAAAGATTAATAAAACCAAGAGCTGGTTCTGTGAAAGGATAAACAAAATTGAACCTCTAGCCCGACCCAAATAAACAAAGTCGGAAATGAAAGAGCTGAAATAACAACAGACCCCATAGAAATACAAAAGATTGTTAAAAATACTATGAACAACTTTATTTCAACAAACTAGACAACATGCAGGAAATGGGACATATTCCTAGAAAAACACAACCTTCCAAAACTCACTCAGGAAGAATCTAAACATCTCCATAGGCCAATAACTAAAGAAATTGAGGCAGTCCTCAAAAAGCTTTAGCAAACAAAAGCCCGGGGCCAGACGGCTTCACAGGGGAGTTTTACCGAACATTCAAGAAGAACTAAAACCTATCCTCCTCAGACTATTCCAGAAAATTCAAGAGGAAGGAACACTTCCAAGCTCATTCTACAAAGTCAGCATCACCCTAATACCAAAACCGATAAAGACAACACTATGAAAGAGAATTACAGGCCAATATCCCTCATGAATACAGATGCCAAAATTCTCAATAAAATTCTAGCAAATCGGATCCAGCAGTACATCAGAAAGATCATACATCATAACCAAGTAGGATTTATCCCAGGGATGCAAGGATGGTACAATATCCTCAAATCAGTAAATGTGATACATCACACAAACAAATTGAGAGATAAATATCACATAGTTATATCAATTGATGCAGAAAAAGCATTTGAGAAAATCCAACACCCTTTCTTGATAAAAATTCTCAATAAGGTGGGAATAGAAGGATCATACCTCAACATAATAAAAGTCATATATGACAAGCCCACAGCTAACATCATACTCAATGGGCAAAAACTAAAACCATTTCTTCTAAGAACAGGAACAAGACAGGGATGCCCACTCTCACCACTCCTGTTCAACACAGTACTGGAAGTACTAGCTATTGTGATTAGACAAGAAGAAATAAAAGGCATCCAAATTGGAAAAGAAAAAGTAAAACTGTCCTTATTTGCAGAAGACATGATATTGTACATAGAAAAACATAAAGACTCCATCAAAAAATTATTAGACTTGGAGGAACCAAGATGATAGCATAGGTAAACATCTATACTGCTGCCTCACACAACAATTTCAAAACTACAACTAAAATACAAAACAGACATCATCCAGAACCACCAGAAAGTTGGTTGAGTGGAAATTCTACAAACAGAGGAAAGATAAAAGGACACAGACACTCAGAGGAGGTGTGAAGGGCAGAGGTGTGGAGACAAAAGTGCGGAGATGCAGAGATGCGCACAAGCAGAAAGGGCAGGCGGCTGAATACCCAGCTGGTTTTCTTGAACAGAGAGGGAGACAAAGGCTCCCCACTGCACTGAACTCCAGTTCCAGGCAAGTCTCAGGGAACCCAGACTCATACAGGGTGAAATTGGACTGTCAGGAGGAAATACACTGAGACTCCAGAGCTGCAGAGGTGCATGAGCTCGCAGAGAGGGCACGCAGCTGAGTGCATGGCTGGCTCTCTCGTTCGGGGGCGGGGGGGAACAAAACCTCCCAACTGCACTGTACTCCAGTTCCAGGTGAGACTTTGGGTGTCCAAACTCATTTGGGGAGAAACTGGAGTGTCTGGAAGTGGGCAAAACTCGAGGGCAGCTTTATCTCAGAGGAGTGTAAAGCCATTGCTGTGGGATACAGAGACCCAGGCGCCGCTTAGGGAGGGGCTGACAGGAAACCAAGACTGACTGCTCAGTCCTGAGACTCCACCACATCCAAGCTGAGCACATAAGATCTCCCAGCCTAGACACTGCTGATCCTCACAGCCATTTGGCCTGGAGGCCAACCCCTCCCAGTGATTCCAACAACAATCTAGGCTTAATTACAAGACTGTGCAGCCCATAGAGGGGTGCACCATGAGTATCCACCTCAGGTAACTGGGGAGGCTGAGCCACTGTCCCCTACAGGACATCTACCATGCAAAGCTCCTTGACCAACTCAGGGAAGCAGCCAAAATGCGAAGACAAGGAAACAGATCACAAGAAATGGAGGGGAAAAAATGACTGCACATAGAGTTCAAAACTACAGTTATAAGGTTTTTCAAGAAGTTCCTAGAAAAGGCTGATAAATTCAACGAGACCCTCAAGGATATGAAAAAGGACCAACTAGAAATTAAGCATACACTGACTGAAATAAAAAATATTATACAGAGACCTAAAAGCAGACTAGATGAACTCAAGAATCAAGTCAAAGATTTGAAATACAAAGAAGCAAAAAACACTCAGCCAGAAAAGCAAAAAGCAAAAGAATCCAAAAAAATTGAAGATAGTGTAGGAGCCTCTGGGACAACCTCAAGTATACCAACATCTGAATTATAGGTGTGCCAGAAAAAAAGAGCAAATACTGAAAACCTATTTGAAGAAATAGTGACTGAAAACTTCCCCCACCTGGTAAAAGAAATAAATTTAAAGTCCAGGAAGCCCACAGAACCCCAAACAAAAGGAATCCAAAGAGGACCACACCAAGACACATCATAATTAAAATGCCAAGAGCAAAAGACAAAGAGAGAATATTAAAAGCAGCAAGAGAAAAAGCTAGTTACCTACAAGGGAGCATCCATACTATTGTCAGCTGATTTCTCAACAGAAACTATGCAGGCCAGATGGGAGTGGCAAGAAATATGCAAAGTGATGAATAACAAGAACCTACAACCAAGATTACTCTATCCAGCAAAGCTATCATTCAGAATTTAAGGTCACATAAATAACTTCACAGATAAGAAAAAGCTAAAGGAGTTCATCACCTCCAAACCCATATTATATGAAATATTGAAAGGTATTCTTTAAGAAGAGGAAGAAGTAAAAGGTAAAGATAAAAATTATGAACAACAAATAGATGTCTATCAACAAGTGAATATAAAGACCATGTGAATTAGAAATCTGATGAACAGAATAAACTGGTGAATATAATAGAATCAAGGGCATAGGAAGGAAGTGGACTGACAATTCTCAGTGGGAGGTGCAAAAAGAGACTGGACAAAAATTGTACACCTATGGATGAGGACAGTGAGGGGTAGAGATAAGGGCAGAGGGTGGGTTGGATAACGGGTGGAGGGGAACAGTGGGGGGAAAAAGAGGAACAATTGTAATTATCTGAACAATAAAGTTAAAAAATATTAGACTTAATACCCGAATTTGGCAATGTAGCAGGATACAAAATTAATACCAAGAAATGTATGGCATTTCTATACACCAATAGTGGACTTAAAGACTAAAAAAGCAATCCCATTTACCATCACACCAAAAAAATTAAGATACCTAGGAATAAACTTAACAAAGGAGGTAAAAGATCTATACGTGGAAAACTACAGGACACTGAAAAAAGAGATACAGGAAGACATAAACAGATGAAGAACAAACCATGTTCACGGATTGATAGAAACAACATCATTAAAATGTTCATACTACCCAAAGCAATCTATAGATTCAATGCACTACCCATTAAAATACCAACGGCATATTTCACAGACCTAGAACGAACTTTCCAAAAATTCATCTGAAATAAAAATTTAAAAAACCAACCCCAAATAGCTGCAGCAATCCTGAGAAAGAAGAACAAAGTAGGTGGGATCTCAATACCAGATATTAAGCTGTATTACAAAGCCACTGTTCTCAAAACAGCCTGGTACTGGCACAAGAACAGACATATAGATCAATGAAACAGATTAGAGAACCCAGAAATCGGCCCTAACCACTATGCTCAATTAATATTTGACAAAGGAGGCATGAGCATACAATGGAGTCAAGATAGTCTCTTCAATAAATGGTATTGGGAAAATTGGACAGATAAATGCAAAAAAATGAAACTAGACCACCAACTTACACCACACAAAAATAAACTCAGAATGGATAAAAGACTTAAACATATGAAGGGAAACCATAAAAATACTAGAGGAATCCACAGGCAGAAAAATCTCAGACATAGGTAGAAGCAATTTCTTCACCGATACCACTCCCAGGGCAATGGAAATTAAAGAGAAAATAAACAAATGGTACTACATCAAAATAAAAAGCTTTTGCACATCAAGAGAAACAGAACAACCAGAAAGTCCACTGCATGGGAAAACATATTTGCCAATGATATCAAAGATAAGGGTTTACTGTATTATTTTCCGGCGTATAAGACGACTGGAACTGATGATGACAGGAGGAAGATAACAAACAATAGAGAGAGAGCAAGTGCCAGGCAAGTCCCTGGCGAGTTAGCAACGCCCATCATAACTGCAAGCTATGGTATTTTTACACCTGGAGTATAAGGCAACCCTCAACTTTTGAGAAGATTTTCCTGGGTTAAAAAGTCATCTTATATGCTGGAAAATATGGTAATCTCCAACATTTACAGGGAACTCATACAACTTAACAAAAGGAAGATAAACAACCCAATCAAAAAATGGGCAATGGACCTAAATAGATACTTTTCAAAAGACAGAAGGAAGTCCAAGAGACACAGGAAAAATATGCTCAAAGTCACTAATTATGCAAGATATGCAAATCAAAACGACAATTCAGTCAGTACCACCTGACACCTCTCAGAATGGCTATCATCAACAAATCAACAAATGACAAGTGCTGGTGAGGATGCGGAGAAAAATGAACCCTAGTGCACTGCTGGTGGGAATGCAGACTGGTGCAGCCACTGTGGAGAACAGTATGGAGTTTCCTCAAAAAACTAAAAATGGAATTCCCATTTGACCCAGTGATACCACTTCTAGGAATATATTCCAAAAAAATAGAAACACTAATCATAAAGGATGTTCATAGCAGCACAATTCACCATAGCTAAGATTTGGAAACAGCCTAAGTGCCCATCAGCAGATGAGTGGATTAAAAAACTGTGGTACATCTACACAATGGAATACTACGCTGCAATAAAAAAGGAATTCTAACCATTTGCAACAACATGGATGGAACTGAAGAGCATTTTGCTAAGTGAAATAAGCCAAGTAGAAAAAGATAAATATCACATGATCTCACTCATTTGTGGAATATAATGAAAAATATAAACTGATGGACAAAAACAGATCCAAGAAGAACCAAGATGGCGGCATAGGTAAACACCTATCTTGCTGCCCCACACAACAATTCCAAAACTACAACTTAACGACAGAACAAACATCATCCAGAATCACTGGAAAGCTGGCTGAGTGAAAATTCCACAAATAAAAGTAAAGATAGGACACTGTGACTCAGAGGAGCGGCGGAGCACAGCCTTGAAGATATGCGCAGAGAGAGGTTTGGAGTCCTGCACGCGCGTCAGCGGAGAGGGCAGGCGGCTGCAAACCCGGCTGGTTTTCTCCAACAGGGAGGGCAGAGGCGTCCCACTGCACTGATTCCCCAGTTCCGGGCAAGGTCCGGGGAGCCCACACTCATATGGGGTAGAACTGGGCAGTGGGAAAGCACGCTGAAGCCCGGCGCGGCAGAGGTCTGTGAGCTTGTGGAGAGTGCATGTAAACTTGGAACAGCAGTTTGCGCGTGAACTTGGGAACAGAAGTGGGTGACCGCGCGGAGAGGACTCGTGACTTGCTCCCTCGTTTGGGAGACCACCGGACTGCACTGTGTTGCAACCCTGGGCGAGACTTTGGGAGTGCGGACTCATCTGGGGAGAGGCTGAGTTGTCTGGCAGAGGGTGGAGATCAGCGGCGGCTTTCTCTCGGAGGCGCGTGCAGCCATTACTACCCGGCACAGAGACCCTGGGGCCGCATAGGGCGGAGCTGACACTGCCTGCTCAGCCGGGAGACCCTGCCCATCCAACCTAAACACAGCTTACCCTCACAATCAAGTGGCCTGGAGGTCAAACCCTCCTAGTGCTAACAACAATAAGCTGGGCTTAACTTCAACAAAACATAAAGAGCTGCAGCAAGAGTATCCATCTCAGATAATTGGGGAGGCTGAGCCACTGTCCCTTAGAGGACATCTACCACATGAAGCTAATGGACCAACTCAGGAAAGCAGCCACAATGCAGAGAAATAGAAAGAAATCAAATGTGAAAGAAATGGAGGGAAAAAAACGACTGGACATAGAGTTCAAAACCATGGTTATAAGGCTTTTCAAGAGGCTCCTAGAAAAGGCTGAGACCTACAAGGAAATGAACAAGACCTATGATGAAATGAACAAAACCTACCAGGATATGAAAAAGGACCAACTAGAAATTAAGCATACACTGACTGAAATAAAAAACATTATACAAAGACCTAAAAGCAGTCCAGAGGACCACAAGAACCAAGTCGGAGATTTGAAATACAAAGAAGCAAAATCCCCTCCGGAAAAGCAAGAAGCAAAAAGAATCCAAAAAATTGAAGATAGTGTAAGGGGCCTCTGGGACAACCTCAATCATACCAACATCCAAATTATAGGGGTGCCAGAAAAAGAGAGAGAGCAAGATAATGAAAACCTACTTGAAGAAATAGTGACCGAAAACTTCCCACACCTGGTGAAAGAAATTGACTTAAAAGCCCAAGAAGTGCACAGAACCCCAAAATATAGGAATCTAAAGAGGACCACACCAAGACACATCATAATTAAAATGCCAAGGGCAAAAGATAAAGAGAGAATATTAAAAGCAGCAAGAGAAAAACAGTTAGGTACCTATAAGGGAGCACCCATACGATTGTCAGCAGATTTCTCAACAGAAACGATGCAGGCCAGACGGGAGTGGCAAGAAATATTCAAGGTGCTGAACAGCAAGAATCTACAACCAAGATTACTCTATCCAGCAAAGCTATCATGCAGAATTGAAGGTCAGATAAAGTGCTTCGCAGATAAGAAAAAGCTAAAGGAGTTCATCACCACCAAACCAATATTATATGAAATGTGCAAAGATATTCTTTAAGAAGAGGAAGAAGAAAAAGATAAAAATATAAATTATGAACAACAAATACACATTTATCAACAAATGAACCTAAAAATCAAGTGAATTAATAAGCTGATGAACAGGATATACTGGTGAATGTAACAGAATCATGGACATAGAGAGGGAATGGACTGACAATTCTTGGGGAGAAAAGGGGTGTGGGAGGTGCAGCAAGAGACTGGACAAAAATCATGCACCTATGGGAGAGGACAGTGTGGGGGAGATGAGGGCGGAGGGTGGGATGGGTACCAGGTGGAGGCAACCTATAGGGGAAAAAAAAGGGAAACAATGTAATTAATAAACTGAACAATAAAGATTAAAAAAAAAAACAGATCCAGAGACAGAGAAGCATCGATCAGACCGTCAAACCTCAGGGAAGGTAGGGGTGGGTTGGGGTAAGGAGGAAAAGATCAATCAAAGGACTTGTATGTATGCATGTAAGCCTAACCAATGGACACAGACAACAGGGGAGTGAGGGCATGAGTGGGGATGTGGGGGGCAATGGGGGCATAAGGACACATATGTAATACCTTAATCAATAAAGAAATTTTAAAAACACCAAAAAAAAATACTGCCTATTGCTTCAGATTCCCGACATGCTTCACGAATGTCAACTGCAGCTGCCCTTCCACTAGGAGACGAGGGAATGAATTCCCAAACGCACCTACTTTATAGGATGTCCTTTGCTATGACAGCTGTCCCCACTCCTCCCTCACCCCTTAAAATGAAGAAAACTGAGCCAGAAGGAAGTATACAAATTACCATCTGACTAGTCTACAGACAACTGGGAGGCAGTTTTCTTTGTAACTTTAAGGCAAAATAAAACCCCATGGTCCCCGTGTCATTTGCTCAAGATTGGCAGGGCCTGAGATGTGCTGTGTACTGTCCCTGCAGCTAAGGAGAGGGAGAGGTTAAGACTCTGCCTTCAGAGTTCAATATAATGGGCTGAGCAGCTGGGCAGGCAACAGTGCAACCTGGGACAGAGGACACAGGACTTGCTGAGTGGCTCTGATACCTGGGCCCTGGTGTCAAGGAGCTAGGAGGAAGTTAATGGCAACTCCACCACACGCATTGTGACATGCCTCTTTAAACAGAGCACAAGGGACAAGAGAAGCCGGAATGAACCGGCCAGAGACTGTGTGACCTTCCAAAGGAGTCCCCTAAGCCTCTCCCTCATTCCCAGCGAGAGAACAGTGGGGGAGGCGTGACACCGAGCAGCGACTCCCAAACTCAGCTGAGGGCTAGAATCACCAGAAAGACTTTAAAAACTATTCTTGCCTGTCCAGCCAGATGGCTAAATTGGTGGGAGTCATCCTATACACCAAAAAGGTTTTGAGTTCGATTCCTGGTCAGGGCACATACTGGGGTTGCAAATTTGATCCCCAGATGGGCGTGTACAGGAGACAACCAAATGATGTTACTCCCCACCCCCTTCCTTCTCTCTCAAATCAGTAATTGTATCCTCGGGAGAGGATTTATGGTAAGAAGAAACTTCTTGCCTGTGTCCACGCCATGCCTTCCAGTCAGAGCCTCTGAGGCCCAGGTGTTGATGTGCTCTCCTTGCTCCCCAGGTGGCTCAGTGAGCAGCTGGGGCTGAGAACCCTAACTTAGGGGAAGACTTGCCAACACAGCCATTCAGCTGATATACAAACTACACAGCTCCCACATGCTGAATGCTGGGGACAGAGCGAAAGACGAGCAGACCTGGTTCCAGGTCTCACAGCGCACTGCCTAGAGAGGGACAGGGGCCAGTGACCTGGCTGTTTTGGTCCAGGCTTTGCTACTGATGACCCTGAGCTCCTGGACCATTTATTCCCTTTTCTTCCCTGGGCCTTGGCTTTCCTGTTGGGGTGACACCCTGAATGACCTCCAATCCCCCTGTCCCCTCCAGGTCCCTCATCACACTCTGACAGGACGCTGGCCTATGTAAACTTTTTCGTGATTTTATGGTAAAATCTATGTAACAAAAAAATTACCATTTTAAGGTAAGTGTACAACTTCATTCTTTGGCATGTGAATATATAGCTTTTGCAGCACCATTCTGCTGCAAAGACTTGTCCTTTCCCTGGAATGATTTTGGCATCCTTTGGAAAATCAATTGATTATGTATGGGAGGTTTTATTTCCAGGCTCCAGTCTATTCCATTGATTTCTATGTCTGTCCTTAGGCCAGGACCACACTGTTTGATTACTGTAAGGCTGGAAATCAGGAATGATGATCCTTTAATTTTGTCCTTCTTTTTCAAGGTTGATTTGGTCATTTGGAGTCTCTCGAGTTTCCATATGAATTTCAAGGTGGCTATCTTTCTTTCTGCAAAAAATGTTGGGCTTTTGATTGGGACAACACTGAATCTACACTTTGGGTAGCAGCGTATTCTTAGAAATATGAAGCCTTCTAACCCGCACACATGGGCTGTCTTTCAGCAATGCTTTATAGTGTTTCCATTAAAAGGCTTTGCCAACTTGATTAATTCCTAGGGATTTTATTCTTTTAGATGCTTTTGTAATTTTTTTCTTTTAAAATTTTTAAATCTTTATTGTTGAGAGTGTACAAATGGCACCCTTTACTCCTCCCATTGCCTCCCTCCACCCGGTTCCTGCCCTGCCAGACCTTCCCCACCCTGTATCTGTCCATAGGTAATACATATATGCATAAAATGCCCCCCTCCTCTCTGACATTCAGCAGTCTGTTCCATGTTTCCATGCCTCTGGTTCTATTTTATTCATCAGTTCATTTTGTTCATTTAGATTCTTTGTTCGTTTATTATCATTTTTAGATTCAATTGTTGATAGATATGTATTTATTGACATTTTATCATTCATTTTTAATGTTTATCTCCTCCTCCTTCTTCTTCCTTTTTAATTTTTTAAAATATGGAACACATCATGAATTTGTGTGTCACTCTTGCGCACAGGGACCATGCTAATCTTCTCTGTATCGTTCCAATTTTAGCATATGTGCTGCCGAAGCAAGACCCTCCTCTTCTTAAAGAATACACTTCAACATGTCATGCAATACTGGTTTGGTGGTGATGAACTCTGTTAGCCTTTTCTTGTCTGTGAAGCTCTTTTCTGACCTTCAGTTTTAAATGATGGCTTTGCTGGGTAGAATAATCTTGGTTGTAGGTTCTTGCTTTTCATCACTTTGAATATTTCTTGCCTCTTCCTACTGGTCTGAAAAGTTTGTTGAGAAATAAGCTGACAGTTGTATGGACCTCCCTTGTAGGTAACTAACTGCTTTTCTCTTGCTGCTTATAAGATTCTGTGTCTTAAGCCTTGGCATTTTAATTCTGATGTGTCTTGGTGTGGGCCTCTTTGGGTTCCTCTTGTTTAGGACTCTCTGCACTTCCTGAACTTGTAAGTCTATTTCACCAGGTAGGGGAAATTTTCTGTCATTATTTCTTCAAAGAGGTTTTCAATCTTTCTCTCTTCTCCTTCTGGCATGCTCATAATGTAAATGTTGGTATGCTTGAAGTTGTCCCAGAAGCTCCTTACACTACCTTCATATTTTTTATTTTTATTTTATGTTTTTTTGTTTTTCTTTTTGCTCTTCTGATTGGATGTTTATTGATTCCTTATATTCCAAATTGTTGATTTGATTATCAGAATTCTCTACTTTACTGTTGAATCCCTGTACATTATTCATTATTTCAGTTAGTGTATGCTTAATTTCTGACTGGTTCTTTTTTATGTCTTTGAAATTCTGAGATCTCTGAAAATCTCACAAAGCCCCTGGAAACTCTATGATCCTTCTAACCATTGTTTTGAACTCTATATATCTAGTAGTTTGTTGGCTTCCATTTCATCTAGTTTTTTTTTCCCCTGAAGATTTCTTCTGTTTTTTCATTTGTTACACATTTGTCTCTACATTTTGGCTGCTTCCCTGTGCTTTTCTCTATCCATTAAATAGAGCTGGTATGTCTTTTGGAATTAGTAGAGTGGCCTTGTGTAGTAGAGCCCACTGGCTTAGCCTCCCCAGTGACCTGAGCTGGGCACTCTAGGTGTGCCTCTGTGTGGGCTGTGTGCACAGTCTTGTTGTAGTTGAGCTTTGTTTGCTATTGTCATCACTGCAAGGAATTGACCTCCAGGAAAATTAGTTGTGAGGACCAGCTGTGACTACAGTGGAAGAGCAGCTATGCAGGAGACATCCCTATGGAACAGGACTTGTTCAGTGGGGCTTTGGTGCTCACTGGGTCTGCCCCAAGTGTGTCACTTGTGGATGTGTAGAGCTGTAATCTGGTGTGGTCTGAAGCTGTCCACTGGGTGCACTGGCTCTGGATCGCCCAATAGGTACAAAGTCAGTCACTGCCTGGGGACACCCAGCAGGAACTACAGTAATATGCAGTTGGCTGCTACTTGTATTGAGCTTAGAAGTGCCCAGGCAAGGCCAAGTTGTGAAGCAAGGCAGGCTAGTACTAGTGCCAGGTCTTAGGCCTCTTATTGATAGGTTTGGGCATGCTGACCACTTCTTGTTTGGGAGATTTTAGGAAAGTCCGAAGTCTGAGCCAAGATAGGCCATTCATATAGGAAAGCTATTGCAAACAGCTTAGGTGGGGCTGCAAACTGAATGGGGAGGAGTCTCAGGGAATCACCAGGGCAGAGCTAACAGTGTGAGCCAGGCTGATGGAAACTCAGATATGCCTGCCAGTCAGCACTGCCACAGGGGAGGTCTTAGCATAGGCACAATGACCCTTGTGAGCTCCCCTCTCTTGGAAAGCTACCTTCCCCCCACCCCCGGTGTTCTTCTCCAATGCCAGATAATCCAGTGCCTCCCCATATGTTACTGGATCCCCCAATGCCGCTGCCCAAACACTGGAACCCAGAGGAAGTAAGACAGTATTAAGTTGGTGTGGTGTCCTTTTAAGAGGAACTGCCTGGATCTCCAACAGGCCTCTGTGTCACTTGGCCACAAGCCCCGCTGCTTTTTATAGCCCTCAGTCACAGGGTCTTCTCTGCCCAGCTCCTGGACCCTGGATTTGAGATCTGGGACCCCCTGCTGTTCACAGGAGGCTTCCACAGCTGAGATATCCCTCCCAATTATATACACTCCACACATTCTGTTCTGCACCTCCGCCCCTTCTAGCGGTCTTGATGTGCTTTCTTCTTTACCTCTCTAGTTATACGACTTCCATTCAGCCAGATTTCAGGTTCTGAATGATGGTTGTTCTGTATTTTAGTTGTAATTATGATGTGGTTGTGGGAGGCTGTGAGTACCATTCTCAGTTTTGTTTTTCTTAATTTCCTTTTTGAATTGTTCACTGTTAGTGTATAGAAACAGCTGATTTTTAGTGTTAAAATACAAATTCTTTCAACTGTGCTGAATTTATTAGGTCTAACAGATTTTTTTTCATGTTATGTTTAGGGTTTTCTACATATAAGATAATGTCACCTACAAACAGGTAATTTTACTTCTTCCTTTCCCATTTGGATATCTTTTACTTCTTTTCCCTCATTAATTGCTCTGGCTAGAACTTCCAAGACTATGTCAAACAGAAGATATGAAAGTGGGTATCCTTGGGATTATGCATGCTTTTACAAAACCTCATCATCCAAAAACGTACAAAGTTGAAGACCTATTTGAGTACTAATTCCACAGAAAGTAGGCTATCTGCTGGAGGGTGAAATTGTTGCCTGGAAGATTCTGTAAGCTTGGGGGCCTTCTCCGGTTGGAAAGCCTTTACTCCAGCCTATCTGCCCATGCTGAGTTCCAGTCCTATCTCTTCTCCAGAGTTTTCCTTTTTTTAAGATTTAATAAATCTTTATTGTTCAGATTATTACAATTGTTCCTCTCCCTCACCCCCCATAGCTCCCTCCACCCAGTACCCATCCCTCCCTCTGCCCTTACCTTCCCCCAACTGTCCTCATTCATGGGTGTACAATTTTTGTCCAGTCTCTTCCTGCAACGCCCACACCCCTTTCTCCCAAGAATTGTCAGTTCATTCCCTTTCTATTCCCCCGATTCTATTATATTCACCAGTTTACCCTGTTCATCAGATTTTTAATTCACTTGATTTTTAGATTCACTTGTTGACAGATGTGTATTTGTTGTTCCTAATTTTTATCTTTACCTTTTTCTTCTTCTTACTCTTCTTAAAGAATACCTTTCAGCATTTCATATAATACTGGTTTGGCGGTGATGAACTCCTTTAGCTTTTTCTTATCTGAGAAGCACTTTATCTGACCTTCAATTCTGAATGATACCTTTGCTGGTAGAGTAATCTTGGTTGTAGGTTCTTGTTATTCATCACTTTGAATATTTCTTGCCATTCCCATCTGGCCTGCATCGTTTCTGTTGAGAAATCAGCTGACAATCGTAAGGGTGCTCCCTGGTAGGTAACTATCTTTTTTTCTCTTGCTGCTTTTAATATTCTCTGTCTTCTGCTCTTGGCATTTTAATTATGATGTGTCTTGGTGTGGTCCTCTTTGGATTCCTTTTGTTTGGGGTTATGTGTGCTTCCTTGACTTTTAAGTCTATTTCTTTCACCACATGGGAGAAGTTTTCAGTCACTATTTCTTCAAATAGGTTTTCAGTATTTGCAATCTCTCTTTTTCTGGCACCCCATAATTCAGATGTTGGTAGGCTTGAGGTTGTCCCAGAGGCTCCTTACACTATCTTCAATTTTTTGGATTCTTTTTGCTTTTCCGGCTGAGTGTTTTTTGCTTCTTTGTATTTCAAATCGTTGACTTGATTCTTGCGGTCCTCCAGTCTGCTTTTAGGTCTCTCTGTGTATATATATATATATATATATATATATATATATATATATAATTTCAGTCAGTGTATGCTTAATTTCTAGTTGGTCCTTTTTCATATCCTCGGGTCTTGTTAAATTTATCGGCCTTTTCTAGGAACTTCTTGAAAAACCTTATAACTGTAGTTTTGAACTCTATGTGCAGTCATTTTTTTCCCTCCATTTCTTTCAACTGTGATCTGTTTCCTTGTCTTCACATTTTGGCTGCTTCTCTGAATTGGTCAAGGAGCTTTGCATGGTAGATGTCCTGTAGGGGACAGTGGCTCAGCCTCCCCAGTTACCTGAGGTGGATACTTGTGGTGCACCCCTTTATGGGCTGCACAGTCTTGTTGTAGTTAAGCCTAGATTGTTGTTGGTATCACTGGGAGGGGATGACCTCCAGGCCAAATGGCTGTGAGGATCAGCTGTGTCTACACTGGGAGAGCCTCTGTGCTCAGCTTGGATGGGGCGGAGTCTCAGGATTGAGCAGTTAGCCTTGGTTTCCTGTCAGCCCTGCCCTAAGTTGTGCCCGGGACTCCGTGCTCCACGGCAATGGCTGCATGCACCTCTGAGAGAAAGCTGCCCCTGAGCTCTGCCCACTGCCAGTCCAGTTTCTCCCCAAATGAGTTTGGACACCCAAAGTCTCACCCGTAACTGGGAAACAATGCAGTCCAAAGATTTTTTTTTCCTCCTTCCAAATGAGAGAGCCAGCCACGTAACCTCTCCTCGAGCTCATGCACCTCTGCAGCTCCTGAGTTTCAGTGTGCTTCCTCCTTACAGTCCAGTTTCACCCCATATGAGTCTGGGTTCCCCGAAACTCGAACTAGGGATCAGTGCAGTGGGAATCCTTTGTCTCCTTCCCTGTATGGAAAACCAGCTGGGTGTTCAGCTGCCCACCCTTTCCGCTTGCGTGTGGCTCTGCACCTCTGACCTGCGCAGCTCCTCTGAGTGTCTGTGTCCTTTTATTTTTCCTTCTATTTGTGGAATTTCCACTCAGCTAGCTTTCCGGTGGTTCTGGATGATGTCCTTTTGTCTTTTAGTTGTAGTTTTGAAATTGTTGTGCAGGGCAGCAGAATAGGTGTTTACCTATGCCACCATCTTGGTTCCTCCTCTCCAGAGTTTTCCTTAATACCTCCCCAAGAGATGCCTTCTTAGAAGCTGGCAATACAGTCCACACAGAGACTGGGCTTTCAGTCTGCTAACCTTTCAGAATGCTAATGCTCTTCTGAGAGGTTCTTCCTGAAACTGCATGAAGGCAGGACATCTTCATTTACTCACTTGTGCCCAGCCTTGTGGTAACAAGAATCCTATATAATAAAGAGGTAATATACAAATTGACCCTCACACTCTCGTATCACAAGATGGCCACTCTATGTTGTCACAAGATGGCCAATTGGGGAGGGCAGTTGGGGGCAACCAGATCTGCAGGGGAGGGCAGTTGGGAGGGACCAGGCCTGCATGGGAGGGCAGTTGGGGGTGACCAGGCCTGCACGGGAGGGTATTTGGGGGTGACTGGGCTGGCAGGGGAGCAGTTAGGTGTCAATCAGGCCGGCAGGGGAGTAGTTAGGGAGCTATGAGGCTGGCAGGCAGAGTGGTTAGGGGCAGTCAGGCAGCCAGGCAGGCGAGGGGTTAGGAGCCAGCAGTCCCGGATTGTGAGAGGGATGTCTGACTGCCAGTTTAGGCCCGATCCCACAGGGGTCCCAGATTGGAGAGGATGCAGGCTGGGCTGAGGGACATGCCTCCCTCCCAGTACATGGATTTTGTGCACTGGGCCTCTAGTCCTTCATAAATGAAATGATAAGTCCTTCTGAGGCCCTGGGATGATAGCCACTGGCTGTCTGGTGAGATCCAAACCAGGCTCCTAGCCATCCCGCATTCTCCCTTTGGACTCAGAAGCAAGAAAATTAGTATCATAATGCAAAGTATGAACAGGAAGTTTGAACTCAGACTTCGGTAAGTCCTACTTTTGCCACTTATTGTGTGACCCCAGGGCAATAACTTGACCTCTCTAAGCCTTTCTGTCATCTGTAAAATGTGCTAATAATAGCACTTTTCTTACACGGTTGTTGTGAAGAGTAAACTAAATGACACACATAAAGCATTTGACAAAACCTCTAACAGAGTAATGTTCTTTCGAGGCAGTGGGCATCACTGTAAGTTTTATTGTTACTACCACCCTCTCAAAGGATTCTGCCAGCATTCCCCTCACTGCCTATGCCTTCAGCATTCCTGTGTCACCGCTGCCACCTACAGGTAAACAGCCATCCACAAACTATGCCCAGTGGATTCAATGCCCTTAGATCTTGCAAATGTCTCCAGCCTTTCTGGTTTTGGGGTTTCTGGGCCAGGAAAGCTTCAAGCTCCAAGGAAGCACAAGAGCTCTCATTCCAGAAGGAAGCCCCCAAATCCCTTGGCCCACCCAAAGGGTGAAGAAACAGCCACGCGCAACTTCTTAAAACCCAAATGTTAAAACTCCAAGACCATCTAGTAAAAAACGATTCCCCATGAGTTACTCAATACAGGTGTCATTATTTCCTAGATCTCTGGAAATGGGTATGTGTGTGTGTGTGGGGGGGGGGGGGGGGGCGGGGAGGGGCAAAGTGTGGCTGCTGGCTCCCCACAGCAGTTTCTTGACCTACAAATGACCACTGAACCACTAACCTCAAGTCTGCAAGGAGACCGCACTCATTTCTTTCACACAGAAATGGAGAAGCAGAGGAAAAATGAAAACCAATGTTGGCCAACCATCACATTCTATCTGGGCTGAGTTCTTCACATACATTACCTTATTTAATCCTCTCTTCCCCCTGCAGGCAGATCACACTCCTCCTAACAGATGAAACCAAATGAAGCCCAGATTGCTGGCCAGCAGTGCACAGCTGGCAGGTAGCAGCACTGCCAGCCACATGACCCAGGTTTTCCTGGTAGACCTGGCCTTACATCCCTCAGTGCCTACGTTTTCAGCATTCCTGTGTCAAAGGAGACCCTGCCTCAGAGCAGACTGGCCCAGGTTGCAGATGCAGTCTGCCTCCTGGCAGGTGAAGACTACAAACTCTGGGTAGAAAGTGTAAAGGAGAGTGCCGATGGTCAAGTTGAATTAGCTGCTCAGTCAGCCTTTTCACCTTGTTCTTCATTTTAATCAATAAACTTTTGTTGTTGCTGTTAATCCTCACCTGGAGATATTTTTCCGTTGATTTTTTAGAGAGAGTGGAAGGGAGGGGGAGAGACAGAGAGAGAAACATCAATGTGAGAGAGACACATCGAATGGTTGCCTCCCACACACGCCCTGCCCAGGGCCAGGGATGGAACCTGCAACTGAGGTACATGCCCTTGACTGGAATTGAACCTGGGACCCTTCAGTCCATGCTCTATCCATTGAGCTAAACTGACTAGGGCATCAATAAACTTTTAATATTTGAATAATTTTAGATTTACCGAAAGTTGCAAAGAGTATATAAAGGGTCCCCATAAGCCCTTCTCCTAGTTTCTATTAACGTCAATGTCTTACATAACCACTGTTCACTTGTGAAAACTAAAAAAATAAACATTGGCACAGCACTATTAACTAAACTCCAGACTTTATTCATACTTTTCCAATTTTTCTTCTAATGTCCCTTTTGTCCAGAATGCTACACTGCATTTAGTTTTCTCCTCTTTTTATTGATTTCAGAAAAGACTGGGGGGAGAGAGAGAGAGAGAGAGAGAGAGAGATCAATGATGAGAGAAAATCAATGGATCAGCTGCCCCCTGCATACCCCCTACTGGGGACCTAGCATATGCCTTGACCAGGAATAGAACTTCATCCTCCTGGCTCATAGATCTACACTCAACCACTGAGCAAAAGCAGCCTGTCTTCCCCCCTCTTTTTAATCTCCTATTTTCTTTAAAGACCAACAAACTCTCAAGATCACTGCTAAGTTATTGTCCTGTCTAGAGCACTCACTTCCAAAGGGCAGAGCAGTGTGCGCCCCAGCTCCACACCAGGCCTAATGAGGACACCACATCCCTCCACTTCCCAAACAAAGGAGCCTTTCAGGCCAGCAGAACAGCAGAGAGAACGTAAGCCTGCTGGCCACACAGGCTGAGGCTGCTGATCTAAGTTCTCTTTTAATTGGAATTCCCTTGAAGAGGAACCACAGATTTAAAATGCATTTGGGGTGTGTTTTCTACAAGCAGAGCCACTGGTTTGATATATTCCCACCTTTGTAGAGAGTGGAATATCTTATCTGTGGAGTAAATGAGAGTGAGAGAGGAGTTGGGGGAAGGGCTGGGATGACAATGGGCACTGCCGGCCCCTGCAGGAGCCAGGTGGGGCCGGAAGAATTGTGCCAGCAGGTTATCCGGCCTAGGCTTAGCGTTGCTCTCTAGCAGCCAGGCCGGTGGACCAGGTGACTGCGAAGATAAAAAGTCCCCTGGGAGCCGGGGCTCAGGTTGGAGCTGCACTGAAGCATGCTGCCAATTCGCCTTTGCCCAGAGTGCCTCTTGGGGGCTGTTCAGCTTGCTCTTGTGCACTCTGAGAGCAGAGATGAGGTGTGCCTGCCAATGCTCTGGGCACCGCCTCGCGCCAGCCTGCCCCAGCTGCTTCTGATTACAGAGACACATACTCAAAGGAGACTTGAATGCCAGTCCTTGGCAAGGGGAATCGGCAAGGTCATCCAAAGACTTCCCAGTTCAATCTACACTTTAACAGAGAGGCCTCTCCCTGCAGGCACTGTGCTAGGTGGGGACAGAAAAATAAGCAAGAGGGATCACCTACCCATAAAGAGGTCAGCAGGCAGGAGACCTGCAGACACGCAGCCAGCACACAATGTGGTGCGTGCTCCAACAGGCGTGTATAGAAAAAAGACTCTCGGGCCGACAGATGGCAGAATAGCTAATCATGCTGGAGGGAGGGGTGTGTGAAAGCGAAGCAAAGGACCTGGTAAAACGGGAGAGCAGGAATTTGGAGGAGGGGAGTCTCCTGGGCAGTAGGAACTGGCTGAGCGGAGACAGAGGGTCTGCCAGGGCTAGGATGGAAACGTTGGGCTGTGGTTGGTGAAGGGAGCTCCTTCCATTTCCCACAAGGAGCCAGCTTTCTGCAGCAGCCAGTGGAAGGGGCTTTTCAGCAGAAATGCAGATCCCGCTGGTACCAGTGTGGGGGCTGCCCTGGAGTGCAGGGCCTGCAGGCAGGAAGCAGGGGCAGGTTTATCCCAAATGCTCAAAGAAAGGGAGACAGGACAGCCCTTGGTCAAAGGCCTGGTTTTGAATCTGATGCACTAGGGGTCAGTCTTGGGTCATTTGACCCTGGGGCAAATGTCTTGATCTCTCCAGATTTCAGCACAGTCATCTATAAAATGGGCCAAACAGTCGTACCAATGACTTGGGAGATGAAACTCAATATGGGAACCTGGCACTCGGCGAGTGTGCAGTAATGTGACTTACAATTCTCACACATGCATCGTGTGGACTGGCCCTCGGGAGACTTGACTTCCCGTGGGCAAGGGGGGAGGGGTGCCTGCCTCCGCTTCCACAGCAGCCTCCAGCAGAGGCCTCCTGGAGCCTGGGCAGACCGGACACGAGTGGCTGTATTCTGATTAGCACCCATCACCCACAGGGTCAGCCGGGGACAGCAGGCATCAGCAGGAGCCAGTCTGAAAAGGAAGGTCTTTCTGCTTCAAAGCATGATTACAAAATTCCAAGCCTCAGAAAACCTCCCAGTTCCCCAGGCTCAGCCCTGCTGCACTCAGCAAAGCCAGAGCGCTCCCCGAGAACCCGGGGGAGGAACCCGCCTGCTACCACCTGGCCTCTGTGTTCACAGGCCTCTGTGGGAGCAGTCCAGCAGAGGAAGCCTCAAACTTTGTGGTTTTCCCATCCAGAAGCCTGGTCTTAGGAAGAATAGCAACTAATAATAAAAAGTACCCAGTTAGAACAGCTAAGTTAAATTCTTATTTTATTTATTTATTCCTTTCTTACTTTTCCATCAGAGTTGTATTTTAGGTCCTTTCTTTGGTCACAAAGTAGCTGTGTGGCACGTACAGCACATGGCCTCATCAGCCAGGGGACACTTTACAAGGGAGCACTTTGTCAAAGTCTGACATCCCCTTCTGGATAACTGAGGCCATCCCAGTCTGGTCACCCTCAGGCAACCAACCATGGGGGGGGGGGGGCCTGCTCCCAGCCCTCCCACAGCGTCCCCCGAGGCTCCTGAAGCATTCTCTGAGTGTGATAATAACAAAGAGAGTGGAAAACGTGCAAAGGAGCCAAAACACTAACAGTTCTCTTAAGACATATTTCTTTGTATATTTTACTTTTAAATTAGCACATTGAAAAGATAATACCCCCCGTGCGAAGGTTACAGTGAGACTGTCGGACAGGGCAAGGGTCTCCAGGCCTCCCTGGTTCTTACTGAGTGCTATTCTTGCTAAATGTCCAAATGTAGAACGGTATTTTGCAGATGCAGCTGTAACTGGACGAGCTTGACCAGAACCTAACCTGACAAGAAGAAATCAACATGTAACTGACCGAATCGCGTATCTAAGCAATGGCTAAGCCTCCGCTATGGAGACTGGTCTCAGCGCATGGGCAGCAGGCCCACCAGGAGATTACGGCCTGTGTCTCCACGGGACGGAGGAGGTGTTCGTAGGGAACTCCTGTTTGGTGAGTAACTAACTATACATACACTTAGAATAGGTTATGTATTTTTGGTAAAGAAGGTATGGGAAATAGACACTTTTGTTGAAGGTAAAAAGTAAAATGTGTGTTTAGATAAAAAAAGATATAAAGGACATGTGCTTTATTAGTAAAGAACAAAAAAGGAATATAATTATGTCATAAAATAAAATGATTGTTTCAAAATAAGGAGAGAAAAGATAGCACAAAATATGTAAAGATATATAAAAGTAACAGAAGGTCTCTGCACATAGCAGAAGGCTCATAGAGGGGGGGATCTTAAGATACATGTATATGAACTCTAACCATTTTTAACCCTTTTATCATTTACAGACAATTCTTGTTCTACTGATGCTTTTATAAAAATGTTTCTATAAAGATGTTTCATCTTCAGAGACATGTTGGAGAAGACTGACACTCTAAGATACAAAATCCACATGCAACTAAATTTAAAGGTACTAATGCCAGATATTTAACACCTGGTGATGTCAGTGCCAATAAAGGTCCCAGGTTCAGAATCTTGTTCCCTGTGCAGGTGTGACACTGACCGCCACGGCAGTATGAGACAACGGCAGTGCTCTGGTACAGGTGTGACACTGACCGCCACGGCAGTATGAGACAACGGCAGTGCTCTGGTACAGGTATGACACTGACCGCCACGGCAACGATAGACAACGGCAATGCTCTGGTACAGGTGTGACACTGACCGCCACGGCAGTATGAGACAACGGCAGTGCTCTGGTGCAGGTGTGACACTGACCGCCACGGCAACGATAGACAACGGCAATGCTCTGGTACAGGTGCGACACTGACCGCCACGGCAACGTTAGACAACGGCAGTGCTCTAGTACAGGTATGACACTGACCGCCACGGCAACGATAGACAACGGCAGTGCTCTGGTACAGGTGCGACACTGACCGCCACGGCAACGATAGACAACGGCAGTGCTCTGGTACAGGTATGACACTGACCGCCACGGCAACGATAGACAACGGCAGTGCTCTGGTACAGGTGTGACACTGACCGCCACGGCAGTATGAGACAACGGCAGTGCTCCGGTACAGGTGTGACACTGACCGCCACGGCAACGATAGACAACGGCAGTGCTCTGGTACAGGTGTGACACTGACCGCCACGGCAGTATGAGACAACGGCAGTGCTCTGGTACAGGTGCGACACTGACCGCCACGGCAACGATAGACAACGGCAGTGCTCTGGTGCAGGTGTGACACTGACCGCCACGGCAACGATAGACAACGGCAGTGCTCTGGTACAGGTATGACACTGACCGCCACGGCAACGTTAGACAACGGCAGTTCTCCGGTACAGGTGTGACACTGACCGCCACGGCAACGATAGACAACGGCAGTGCTCTGGTACAGGTGTGACACTGACCGCCACGTCAACGTTAGACAACGCAGTGCTCCGGTACAGGTGTGACACTGACCGCCACGGCAACGATAGACAACGGCAGTGCTCTAGTACAGGTGTGACACTGACCGCCACGGCAACGTTAGACAACGGCAGTGCTCTGGTACAGGTGTGACACTGACCACCACGGCAACGTTAGACAACGCAGTGCTCTGGTACAGGTGTGACACTGACCGCCACGGCAACGTTAGACAACGCAGTGCTCCGGTACAGGTGTGACACTGACCGCCACGGCAGTATGAGACAACGGCAGTGCTCTGGTACAGGTGTGACACTGACCGCCACGGCAACGTTAGACAACGGCAGTGCTCTGGTACAGGTCTGACACTGACTGCCACGACAACGATAGACAACGCAGTGCTCCGGTACAGGTGTGACACTGACCGCCACGGCAACGTTAGACAACGGCAGTGCTCTGGTACAGGTGCGACACTGACCACCACGGCAATGTTAGACAATGGCAGTGCTCTGGTACAGGTGTGACACTGACCGCCACGGCAACGTTAGACAACGGCAGTGCTCTGGTACAGGTGCGACACTGACCACCACGGCAATGTTAGACAATGGCAGTGCTCTGGTACAGGTGTGACACTGACCGCCACGGCAACGTTAGACAACGGCAGTGCTCTGGTACAGGTGTGACACTGACCACCACGGCAACGATAGACAACGCAGTGCTCCGGTACAGGTGTGACACTGACCGCCACGGCAACGATAAACAACGCAGTGCTCCGGTACAGGTGTGACACTGACCGCCACGGCAACGATAAACAACGCAGTGCTCCGGTACAGGTGTGACACTGACCGCCACGGCAACGATAGACAACGGCAGTGCTCTGGTACAGGTGAGACACTGACCGCCACGGCAACGATAGACAACGGCAGTGCTCTGGTACAGGTGTGACACTGACCGCCACGGCAACGATAGACAACGCAGTGCTCTGGTACAGGTGTGACACTGACCGCCACGGCAACGATAGACAACGGCAGTGCTCTGGTACAGGTGTGACACTGACCGCCACGGCAACGATAGACAACGGCAGTGCTCTGGTACAGGTGTGACACTGACCGCCACGGCAACGATAGACAACGCAGTGCTCCGGTACAGGTGTGACACTGACCGCCACGGCAACGATAGACAACGGCAGTGCTCTGGTACAGGTGAGACACTGACCGCCACGGCAACGATAGACAACGCAGTGCTCCGGTACAGGTGTGACACTGACCGCCACGGCAATGTTAGACAATGGCAGTGCTCTGGTACAGGTGTGACACTGACCGCCACGGCAACGATAGACAATGCAGTGCTCTGGTACAGGTGTGACACTGACCGCCACGGCAACGATAGACAACGGCAGTGCTCTGGTACAGGTGTGACACTGACCGCCACGACAACGATAGACAACGGCAGTGCTCTGGTACAGGTGCGACACTGACCGCCACGGCAACGATAGACAACGGCAGTGCTCTGGTACAGGTGCGACACTGACCGCCACGGCAATGTTAGACAATGGCAGTTCTCCTGGAAACATTCTACCCCAGCAAGGCGGGACTCGCTCTGTTGTGAGTAACTCTCGTACTTGGATAAAACACCTGATAAAGTCAGAACTAAATATAACCCAGTCATAAGCCAAATGATTAAACACCCTAAATTTCCGTCAACTGATGAATAAAAAAAAATATGACATATCCACACAATGGAATCGTATCCTATCTAATAAAAGAATAATATGTAGCCGAAACCGGTTTGGTTCAGTGGATAGAGCATCAGCAAATGGACTGAAAGGTCCCAGGTTCAATTCCGGTCAAGGGCATGTACCTTGGCTGCGGGCACACCCCCCGGAGGGGGGGGTGGGTGCAGGAGGCAGCTGATCGATGTTTCTCTCTCATCGATGTTTCTTTCTATCCCTCTCCTTTCCTCTCTGTAAAAATATCAATAAAATATATTTAAAAATTAAAAAATAAGAGTAAGATGCAAATTTGACCATACCTTTGCTACACTACTAGCCAATCAGGAGTGAGGGACTGTGCCGAGTGGCACGCAGGAGGGGAGGCCAGCTTGGGGCGGGGCCGCAGCTCGAGGGACAGGAGGCCTTCCCAACGTGCGGTGCACAAGCTGCTGAGTGTGGGGTGCCCCCAAGCTGGGCAGTCGCCACCAAGGCTAAGGCCAAGGCATCTGGCAAGCATGAGGCCCCCGGGGCTGGGAAGTCACTGGGTGGACGCCGGGTGGTTGCCAGCGGCTGGGGCTAAGGTCAGAACCAGGTGGGCAGGGCTGAGGCAGCCAGGGCAGAGCTAGCCATCAGCCCCATTGCAGGGTGATGGCTGGATGCACAAGGCCAAAAGCTTTGGTCAGGGGTGAGGGGTTAGTAGGACAGCCCCTGAAGGGGCAGGTTGGGCTGAGGAATCACCCACCCCAGTGCACGAATTTGGTGCACCGGGCCCCTAGTCTGACAATAAAAAGAATGAAATTCTGGTGTTACAATCTGGTGTGTGTTCCAATATGGATGAACTTTGGAAACATTATGTTGCCTGGCTGGTGTTGCTCAGTGGTTGAGTGTCAGCTCCCCGGTACCATTCCTGGTCAGGGCACATGCCCAGGTTTCGGGCTCAATCCACGTGTGTGTGTGTGTGTGTGTGTGTGTGTGTGTGTGTGCGTGCTCGTGCGCACGCATGTGTGCAAAAAGCAGCATATCTGATGTTTCTCTCTCTCTCCCTTTTCCTTTCTCTCTCTCTAAAACCAATAAAAACATTTTTTAAAAGAAAAAAAAACATTGTCAAGTGAAAAAAGCCAAACACAAAAGGACAAATACTTTATGATTGTACTTATATTAGACATATAGAAGAGTCAAATTCATAGTGACAGCAAGCAAACGGGCGCTGCCGGGGCTGGGAGAGGGTGGGAGTTGGTTGAATGGGTGTGGAGTTTCAGTTAGGGGAGATGAGGAGGTTCTGGAGGTGGATAATGGTGGTGGCTGCACAACATTTGAATATACTTATGCCATTGAACTATACACTTAAAGTGGCCAAAATGGTAAATTTTGTTACATATATTTTATTACAATATATTTTTTTTAATTTTACAATATTGTAAGTGGGAGAAACAGACCAGGGGTTATATGATTCCACTGACAGGAAATGTCCAGAATAGGCAAATTAGTGGCTGACTACTTAACTTTGGAGAAATGGGAAGTTGTTGCTAATGGGTATAACAAAATAAAAATGTTCTAATATTGATTGTGGTGATGGTTACACAACTCTGTGAATATAATGAAAATCACTAAATTATACACTTTAATTGGGTGAATTGCATGGTATGTGAATTATCCTATACAATAAAGAGATAATATGCAAATGACCATCACTCCACACACAAGATGGCCGCCGCCATGTGTATACAAGATGGCCACCCCCACATGGACACAAGATGGCCACCACAAGATGGCCAGCAGGGGAGGGCAGTTGTGGGGGACTGGGCCGGCAGAGGAGAGCAGTTCGGGGGGACCCAGGCCTGCAGGGGAGGGCAGTTAGGGGAGACTGAGCCTGCAAGGGAGAGCAGTAAGGGGCAATATGGCCAGCAGGGGAGGGCAGTTAAGGGTAATCAGGCTGGCAGGGGAGCAGTTAGGCATTGATCAGGCTGGCAGGGGAGTGGTTAGGGGCAATCAGGAAGGCAGGCAGGCGAGCAGTTGGGAGCCAGCAGTCCTGGATTGTGAGAGGGATCCCAGATTGGAGACGGTGCAGGCTGGGCTGAGGGACACCCCCATCCCCATGCATGAATTTTGTGCACCGGGCCTCTAGTATTTCAATAAAGTTGCTAAAAAAAAAAAAAAAAAAAAAAAAAAAAAAAAAAAAGGGAAAGCCACACACATGTTCAATATACTATAAATTAAAATTCTTAAAACTTCCCCAACATATTAGAAACATTTTGTAATGGTGTAAAGAAAACAAGATACAAAATTGTTGTTAAAAAAGGACACAGCCAGGCTGGAGTGGCTCAGTTGGTTAAGTGTCATCCTGTGCAACAAAGGTTGTGGGTTTGGTCCCCAATCAGGGCGTGTACAAAGGCAACTGATCCATGTTTCTCACATAACTGTTTCTCTCTCCCTTCACAACCCCTCCCACTCTCCCTCCCTTCCTCTCTCTAAGCATGCCCTCAGGTGAGGATTATTAAGAAATAATAATAAGCCCTAATCCGCTGGGCTCAGTGGATACAGTGTCCTGTGGACTGAAGGGTCCCAGGTTCGATTCTAGTCAAGGTCATGTACCTTGGTTGTAGGCACATCCCCAGTAAGGCATGTGCAGGAGGCAGCTGATCAATGTTTCTCTCTCATTGATGTTTCTAACTCTCTATCCCTTTCCCTTCCTCTTTGTAAGAAATCAATAAAATATATGAAAAAAAAATAATTTTAAAAGGACAATATGGATAATGCTCGTAATAAAAAGTGAATATAATCAATGTGTTGAAGTATTTGGTTTGGAAACAAAACTTCAAAAAAATTTTTATTATTGTTTTATAAAGATAAAAAGGGGGTATTTTGAATCACAAAAGACTAAGACTAAAATGGCCAACTCATAACCAACACTAAAATCCAATTATTTAATTCTTCCATCAAAAATAGACACAGGGCATAAGGCTATCCTGAATAACCCTTTTTACTATAAAGAATGTTTTCTTTAGGGGAAAAAGACCTCTAATACCAGTATCTTTGAAAAGGCATTTTCATCCTAACCAGGCCTCCCTAATCCCTCTTGTCCTTGAGTGGGTTACCCACGCTGTGTTTTTTCACCACCTGGGTGGATACCCACGCTAGTCAAGGAGGACCGAACTGAAAGCCAGCCCAGGCCGGCACAGGGAAGATGCAGACACAATATACACATGTGATTTGCATTCCAAAGATGGATACAGCAGGTTCTGAATCACCTGGGAAACTGCTCCTATCCCAACAGAAAAACCAGGAATATCAACAGCGAGAACAAACAGGGAGATTACATTTAAATTCAATCATATTTAAATAGGAAGAAAAGACCTAACATAAGCATGTATTTCAATTTATACAATCTCAGAACTCATAGGTTATATGAGTTCACACACAGGTTATATAACTTATTCATGACAATGTGACTTTAAACAGTAGCTCTAGCAGGGTCACCTTGAATGACAGCAAACAAAGCTTGTCAAAGGAAACATGCAAATAAGATGATCAAAATCCAGTGGGAATGGGCATTTTTTCTAGCATCCTGGGATTTTTATTACAGAAAAAGAAACATAGTATCTATCTAGCTTCTTCAGCACCAAAGAAACAGCATCATAGTTCATTCTTCAATGGGATGGAGTCTGGAGGAAGAAGCTTGATGTTTTCCACAGATTGCACCAGGTTCAGCCAGTATCTATATATTTAAAAATCTAAGCGACTGTTCGACCGTTCATTATGATACACACTGTCCACCACGGGGCAGACGCTCAATGCACAGGCATGGAAACATGGAACAGAATGATAAATCTCAGAGAGAAGTGGGAGAGAGGAGGATGGGAAGAGATTAACCAAAGAAAGATCTTATATGCATACTAGAGGCCCAGCACACAGACCTGTGCACCAGTGGAGTACCTCAGCCTGGCCTGCAGGGATTGGGCCAAAACCAGCAGTCCAAAATCCCCTGAGGGGTCCCGGATTGCGAGAAGGCACAGGCCAGACTGAGGGACCCACCAGTGCAAGAATCTATGCACCAGGCCTCTAGTGTGGATACAGTGACACAGCCAGGTTTACCAGAGGAAATCTGAGTAATGGTGGAAAGTATTCACCACCCCATGCAGCACAAACCACAGGAGGCAAGTTGCAGAGGTCCCAAATTTACCCTCTCTGAGGCTGGGATATATAGGTAGCACCCTTTGCAGTTAAGAATTCCTAATCTAGGGATGATGTGTCAAGTGAAACCCTCCCTAGAAAACTGCTGGTGCAAACAACCAGCCTCCTGAGAGTGGCCACAGAAAACATTAGGAAATTTTTATAAAATATTTTTTTATTGATTTCAGAGAGAAAGAGAGAGGAAGAGAAAGATGAGTGAGAATCATTGAGTGGCTGCCTCCTGCACAACCCCTGCTGGGGATCAAGCCCGAAACTTGGGCGTGTGCCCCTGACTGGAATTGAGTGCAGGACCCTTCAGTCAGCAGGCAAAGGCTCCGTCCACTAAGCCAAACCAGCTAGGCAAGCATTGGAAAATCTTAAACTTTCCATTAGATGACTATGTTGTCATATTAAGAATGACTTAATATTTTTAGATATGATAATGAAACTGGTTATATTTTTAAAAAATTCCTTATCCTTGTAAACCCAGAAAAGGACACCTACTCAGAAAGGCTCCTGGTGGCTGACTGGGCTCAGTTTTTTTAAGAACAGAGCCCAGCAGCCACTTCCTCACAGGAGCCTCTCATGCAAAGTGCACTTCAGGGAGAGGCCTGCTCTGAACTGCCTGCCTCTGCCCTGGTCTCCTGCCTGCCTGTGTTCCCCATCTGAGCCAGCCTTATAAAGGAGTTCCTGGACTGCTATTTCAGCCAATGGGGCTGAGCTTTCTTCTTCCAATCAGAGCTGTGCAGCTCCAACCAACCAGAGCGGCTCTTTTCTGACCAATCAGGAGAATGCCTTTTGGGGGAGACTTGGCTGGAGTGGTTCAGTTGGTTGAGCATCATCCTGTGCAACAAAAGGTTGTGGGTTCGATCACCAATCAAACTGCAAAGCTCTGGAGTCCTCATTTGTATGAGGACAGAACAATCAGGACCAGGCGCAGGGACTTTGGTTCATATAAGCCAGCTCCCCTCTGGCTAAGGGAGCACACTTTCCCTTCCCACCAAAGACTGCGTTTCCCCTCCGAGAACTGAAACACCGAAAGATGTCTTGCCAGAGCAGAGTGGACTGACAGAACAGAGCTGATCAAGCACAGTAGAACCAACTATGAAGCACAAAGCAAACCAGCAAGGAGGAGAGCAAACCACTGAGGAGCAGGGCAAAGTGGAACTGTCCAGCCAGCAGGGGCTGGCCCCCAGGGCTGCCTCACAGCCCACTGGCTATACCACTGTGGAGCTGTTCTGCACTGAATAGTTTCCCCCTTCACCACACCTCAAAGTGAACTGGCGCCAAGGACCATCAGTTGACATCCTTTAAAAACACACACGAGTGGCTATAGATGAAATTACATTATATCTGGGATTTATTGGAAAACTAGGGGCCCAGTGCATGAATTCGTGCACCTTGAAAGGCACCGTGGGCCGCAAGGCTGCGGTGGGTACAGGAATCATTGAGTGGCTGCCTCCTGGGTCTCAGCCCGTCCTCCATGCCCCTGCCAGGCCCCTCCTGCCGTGACCCCGGTCCCCTTCCCTCCAGCAGCCCTGACACTGAGGGTCCCGCTCCCATACACTAACAGTGCAGAGTGACTGGGACCGGGCCATCAGCGGTGCGATCAGGGCTGGCAGTTGCCACTCGTACCTGCTGAGAGGGCTGAGTGATCGGGACCGGCACCGGCACCGGGCACCAGCAGCAGGTGCAAGCGCCGGGAGGGAATGCAGAGCAGGGAAGCAAAGAATTTTCAATGCCCAGAGGCTCGCCCTGACGACAGCAACCAGTGCCCCGCCTTGGTCTGGCACCTCCACTCACCTGCTCCAACTTCATGCCGAGGCCAACACCCGCCATGTTCTGTGCTCTATCTGCCTGCTGCCAACACCCGCCATGTTCCATGTATGTCCCCTGGTGGTCAGCGCACATCATATCGATCGGTTGTTCCGCCATTCGGTCTATATGCATGTATTTAAATTCAACCATTTTTAAATAGGAAGAAGAGACCCAACACAAGCATGTATTTCTATTTATGCAATACTCAGAACTCATAGCTATATCACACACAGGTTATATAACTTATATAACTTCCATAGGATAATCCAGGATAGAAGTGTGTGGGGTCATAGACTAATGAAAACTACCTGAGTTGATAATTGTTGAAACTTGCTCATAAACACATGAGAAATCACCATAATAGTCTTTATCTTTTTTGTATATGTTTGAAATTTCTCATAATAAAAAAAAAATCCGTAGGCATAAAACCATTCATAACTTTGACCCAGCAATATATTCCTAAGGAAATAAGTCAGGAGGAGGGAGAGAGCCGATTCTACAAAGATGCCTAATTGAGAAACACTCTGTTGCTCCCAACAAATGAGAGGTAGTCTAAGCGACAAGGGCACACCAATGGGGGAAACGCTGTGTGCCTTTTGAAAATGAGAAATACTTTGGCCAAGTTGCTAGCTGGAAATCGGTACAGGAATGCTAAGTGAAGAAACAGGCAGCATGAAATATGTGCTTACCGATCACAAGGTAAAAATGTGGACTCACATAATGCAAGGGTCAAAGAGACACAGGAGGCCAGTCCTTCAGCTTCATGCCTCTCTGCAGCGAGGCCTCCCACCGCGTGTGCAAGCACACACCGGCTGAATTAACTGTGCTCTCAGAAGCCATTCAGGAAAACATTCGGTAGTGATTACCAGGGAACGTGCTTCTATTTCTGATTCATCAAGTGCTTCTGCGACCGTGGCCTTGGAAAGCAAGCAAGCAAGGCAAAACACAATCAAGCGACTCCCAGTGCAGATCACAGAGAAAATCTCACTTTGTTTTATAAGCTGGTCCAAGGTCTCATGGCTGTGGTTCCTAATACGGAGTGTGCAGGCATCCCCAACAGCAGCTTGGATAATGGGTCTTTTCTGCCCTGGAAAGGAGGGCCAGCCATAGCTGGTCTGGCTCAGTGGATAGAGCGTCAGCCTGTGGACTGAAAGGTCTCAGGTTCGATTCAGGACAAGGGCACATGCCCAGGTTGTGGGCTCGATCCCTAGTGGGGGACTTGCAGGAGGCAGTCAATCCATGATTCTCTCTCATCATGGATGTTTCCACCTCTCTCTCCCTCTTCCTTCCTCTCTGAAATAAAAATATATTTTTTAAAAAGAAAGGGGAATGCTGAGTGGCTGCTTTCAGTGGCTGGCACAGAGGTGAAGGGCAAGAAAGAGCAAGAGCCCAGTATGGAAGCTTAAGAGCCTTGGCACTCAGCCGCTGCACGCTGGAGGCGAGAATGGCCCCTCCAGACCAGAGACGGCCCTGAAGTTGTAAGGCTTCTGCGGTGGCTGCTCGGCCTTGCCGCTCTCGGCCGAGCTGAGCCCACCCCGGAGCCCGGAGCCCGGAGCCCGCCGGCTCTGCGTTCCTTCTGCTGAAAGCTGCTTTGAGTGGCAGGCTTTGGGGGGCATGGTTTGATATGGATACTCAAGAAAAAAGCCATAGAAAGTCATTTTTTCAGGGTGTCTGGTAAGTCCCTCCAGGAAAGTGCACACACACAATTGTGCGCACACTGACAATGGGCTCTTCATGAGCCCCTGAAGTGACCGGGCCCACTCTTGCCCAAGAGCATTTCAGGGGCCTTAACTGCGCCGTTACTAACACTGAAAAAGAACACTTTAAAAGCTAAGCACACATGAACTGTCACGCGCACGCTGGCCGCGATGTGTGGGCTGCCCGCGTGAGGCGCTGTGCGGCAGCTCTCCGGAGGGGCCGGCGCCGTCCGGAGACGCCAGCCGGCGGACAGCGCCCCAGCTCAGCGCGCAGGGAGCCAAGCGCGCTCTAGCTAAGTCATGCCACTCTGCTCTTCAGAAGTGAGACCCCAAGCCTGGCGACCTCGGCCACCAGACTGTGACACAGCCTCTTCTTTTGGTCTGGGACGCTCACACTACTCACCACACAGACCCATTTCCTGAGGGTCTCCTCAAATGCTCCAGGAAAACGGGGTATAGAGAATTACTGACACACACACTGTAGTCCATTCTCTTGGTAAGAGTCCAAAACAGTGGTCCGGAGAATGATCAAATCAGAGACACCGAGAATGAAAGGAAAGGTGGTCTGTGCAAGCCGAGGGCAGGACTTCAAACTTGCAGGGCCAGGAGGGCCAGGAGAGCCAGGAGGGCCAGGAGGGCCAGGAGGGCCAGGAGAGCCAGGAGGGCCAGGAGAGCCAGGAGGGCCAGGAGGGCCAGGAGGGCCAGGAGGGCCAGGAGGGCGAGGAGAGCCAGGAGGGCCAGGAGAGCCAGGAGAGCCAGGAGGGCCAGGGGGCCAGGAGGGCCAGGGGGCCAGGAGGGCCAGGAGGGCCAGGGGGCCAGGAGGGCCAGGAGGGCCAGGGGGCCAGGAGGGCCAGGAGGGCCAGGGGGGCCAGGGGGCCAGGGGGGCCAGGAGGGCCAGGAGGGCCAGGGGGCCAGGGGGGCCAGGGGGCCAGGAGGGCCAGGGGGCCAGGAGGGCCAGGAGGGCCAGGGGGCCAGGAGGGCCAGGGGGCCAGGAGGGCCAGGAGGGCCAGGGGGGCCAGGGGGCCAGGGGGCCAGGAGGGCCTCATGGCAGACACACCTGGCAGGCCCTCCAGGTGCCCTGCAACTCAGGGGTTCCCAGAGACTAATTCTGTCCTGTCTCCAAGAGAGAAACGCTCCTCCCGCAGCCTCTCGCCAGCAGTTCGTCAACATTCAAGAACGCTCTGGCCACAGTCACATCCCTGGCCTGTTCCAGCCCCTCTGTCTCCCCCTGTGATCGTGTAAGAGAGCCCGTCCAAGTTTCTTCTTGCTAAGCATTAAAACATACTTAAAACGTACCCTACCTACCTCCTAAAGGAATGTATGAAAGTTTTAAATAATTTGTATCCAAGGCAAATAAAATAAAAGGAAGACTAGAACGCACATGAAATAAAAGGTGAAATTATTTTACCAAGAACGAGGAAAATAGGACAGTCCAACTAGACATTACATCGGCCTGTGCTTCCTGGCGGCGGCAGCAGACAGTGTGACTCCACAGCCCTCACTTCCTGATTAACAGCAGAAGAAAAGACATTACACTAGAAGAATTCTTCTTGACCCTAAGTGCTCAGATGAGTTTATTGCAGTCATTCTCATATTAAGGAATAATGAACAGCATAATATATAACATCTTCAAACCAGTTTTACAAAATATGAAATGTTCTTCCTGTAACTTAGCCCAGCATTGAGAACACTTCCCAGTTTGTCTCAGTAACCTTCCCACCTTCATTTCCTTTTTCCTCTCTCCCTGTCTCCACAAGAAAAATACATTTTAATCAAACCAGATTCCTTATTCCCAGAAAATATCCCAACTTTCTCAAACGTAGCATTAATCACTCTAAACTTTAAATCCTGCCTCTTCTACAAAGATTCCTCAGTTCTCCCAGTCCAAAGAGGTCTCTTCCCAGCACACTTCCCCATGCCAGGGCAGAGCACCTTAGCGTTAATTACCCTAAATGCTTTGGGGCTTTTTGCATGTATGTATGTATGTATGTATTTATTTATTTATTTATTTTTACCTTTACTAGTTAGTGACTCAGTGCACAAAAGTCATGCACATTAAAAGGGAATTAATTAGAGGAAATATTTTAGTATTGCTATTCGCCCTTTCTCTATAATAGAAGTGTCAGAGATGAAAGAAAATTAGTAAAATGTGAAAATCCTGTCAGATTCCAGGGCCTGCCACAGGAGCCAAAGTCAAGTCCCCACCCACCCAAATGTGCCTTGAAATCACGTGAGGCCCAGACCTGGCTCACCCCACCCCCACTGGCCTAGATGAAGACCTGGTCAGCCCCATTCCCTTCAAGCTCCACCAGGTGGGGGGTGTGGCCTGAGGTCCCCGGCCCAGGCCAGAGGGTGTGACCTGAGGTTCCCCATCAAGGCTCGTCAGGCAGGATGGAGGCACAACCTCAGGTCCCCCAGGCCTGGGCTGGGGCAGGGGGCATGTCTTGAGGTCCCCCATCAAGCCCTGAGGTTCCCCACCAAGCCCCGAATGGCAGGGGGTGCGGCCTCAGGTCCCCTGGCCCGGTGCTTGGGCAGAGGGGTGTGGCCTGAGGATACCATCAAGCCCCACCAGGTAGGAGGCACAGCCCTCAGGTTCCCTGCCCTGGCCCAGCCCGGCCCAACACTACTCAGCCTCAGGTCTCTGCTGATTGCTCATTAAGGCTCATTACGGGAGCTCAGCCTCTGCTGTGGGCACAGCCCTCTGTGTTATGGGGTGATGGTCAATTTGCATATTCTCTCTTTATTAGATAGGATTGTTGAGTATAACAGATGTTCCCCCTTTCTTCCCTACCCATTGCCCCCCTCTACCCAGTTCCTGCCCCGCCTCAGACCTTCACCACTCTATTGTATGTATCTATAGGTAATGCACATATGCATACAAAGTTTTTGGTTAATCTCTTCCCACCTTCCCACCCTCCTTTCCTTTGAGATGCCTCGCTTTGTTCCATGTTTCTATACCTCTGATTCTATTTTATTCAACCAGGTTATTTTGTTCATTAGATTTCTGGTTCATTTACTTTTATATTTAGATTCAACTGTTAAAATATATGTATTTATTTCCATTTTATTATTCACATTTTTTATCTTTTTCCTCATCTTCCTCTTCTTAAAGAATACCCTTTAACATTTCATGTAATGTAGGTTTGGTGGTGACGATCTCCTTTAGCATTGTCTTGTCTGGGAAGCTCTTTATCTGACCTTCAATCTAACTGAGAGCTTTGCTGGGTAGAGTAATCTTGGTTGAAGGTCCTTGCTATTCATCACTTTGAATATTTCTTACCACTTCCTACTGGCCTGCAAAGTTTCTGTTGAGAAATCAGCTGACAGATGTATGGGTACTCCCTTACATAACTAACTGCTTTTCTCTTGCTGCTTTTAAGATTCTATCTTTGTCTTTAACCCTTGGCATTTTAATTATGATGTGTCTTGGTGTGGGCCTCTTTGGATTCCTTTTGTTTGGGGTTCATTGTGCTTCCTGGACTTGTAAGTCTATTTCTTTCACCAGGTAGGGGAAGTTTTCTGTCATTATTTCTTCAAAGAGGTTTCCATTATCTTCTCTCTCTTCTCCTCTGGCATGCCCATAATGTTACTGTTGGTATGCCTGAAGTTGTCCCAGAGGCTCCTTACACTATGTCCATATTTTTTTATTCACTTTGCTCTTCCAGTTGGGTGTTTTTTGCTTCTCCTTACATTCCAAATCATTGATTTGATTCTTGGAATCCTCTATTTATTGTTGAATCCCTGTAAATTATTCTTTATTTCAGTTAGTGTATGCTTAATTTCTGACTGGTCCTTTTTCATGTCTTTGAAATTATCAATAAGATCCTCAAAAGTCTCACGAAGTTCCTTGAAGCTCTCCTGAAGATCCTTGAGTAACCATAGTTTTGAATTCTGTACCCAGTAGTTTGCTTGCTTCCATTTTTTTTCATTACTTGCTTTCATTTTTTTCATTTGTGATGTGTTTCTTTGTCTCCACATTTTGGCTGCTTCCCTGTGTTTGTTTCTATGTATTAGGTAGAGTTGCTATGTCTCCTGGAATTGGTAGGTGTTCTGTAGGGCACAGGGGCTCAGTCTCCCCAGTCACCTGAGCTGAGCACTCTAGGTGTGCCCCTGTGTGGGCTGTGTGCACAGTCTTGTAGTTGAGCCTTGATTACTGTTGGTGTCACTGGGAGGAATTGACCTCCAGGCCAATTGAATGTGAGCACCAGCTATGACTACAGTGGAAGAGCTGCAGTGCAGGAGACACCCTTATGGAGCAGGACTTGCTTCAGTGGGGCTTTGGTGCTCATCTGTTGAATGTATTGCTTGTGGATGTGTAGAGTTGTATGGTCTGAAACTATACACTGGGTGTACTGGCTCTGGAGCCTACCAGGTAATACAATGTCAGCCACTGCCTGGAGCCACCTGGCAGGAGCTACAGCGATATCTGCAGATGGCTGCTACTTGTACTGGGCTTAGTTCAAGGAGAGGCCCAGATGTGAAGCAAGGCAGGCTAGTGCTAGTGATGGATCTTAAGCCTTTTATCAATAAGTTTGGAACATGCTGATGTCAGCTGCTACTTTGAAAGATTTTAGGAAAGTCTGAAACCTGAGCCAGGACAGATAGTTCATATGGAAAAGCTGCTGCAAACAGCTTGGGAGGAGCTGCAAATTAGATAGGGCAGAGCCTCAGGGACTCATTAGATTAGGGCAGTGGTCGGCAAACTCATTAGTCAACAGAGCCAAATATCAACAGTACAACAATTGAAATTTCTTTTGAGAGCCAAATTTTTAAAACTTAAACTTCTTCTAATGCCACTTTTTCAAAATAGACTTGCCCAGGCCATGGTATCTTATGGAAGAGCCACACTCAAGGAACCAAAGAGCCGAATGTGGCTCGTGAACCGCAGTTTGGCGGCCATGGGATTAGGGTGAAGCAAACAGTGTGAGCCAGGCTGACGGAGACTCAGATATGACTGCCAGTCAGTCATGCCATGGGGGAAATCCCAATACAGGAACAATTACCCCTGTTTCGGAGAAAGTTGCCTTCAAGTTCCTTCCCTATGCCAGATAATCCAGTTCCTCTCTATATGTCCCTAAGCTGCTTGGCACTGGAGTTCAGAGGGACCAAGTCCAAGTAAGTTCATGCACTGACCCTTTAAGAGGAACACCTGGGCCTCCAGCAGCCTTCATGGTACTCAGCAACAATCCCCGCTGGTTTTTACCGCCTCAAGTTATGGGGACTTCTCTTCCCAGCTCTGGGACCCTGGACTGGGGGTTGGTGTGGGGCCGGGACCCCTTGCTCCTTACAGGGAGCCTCTGCAGCCAAGATATCCTTCCTGATTAGAAAAACGGCACACATGGGTGTTGGACTAGCCAGTTCTGTGCCTCTGCCTCTCCTACCAGTCTTAAATGCTTTCTTCTTCTCTAGTTGTAGGATTTCTCTTCGGCCAGCTTTCAGGTGGTTCTGAATGATGGTTGTTCTGTACGTTAGCTGTCATTTTGATGTGGTTGTGGGAGGCAGCAAGTACCAATGTTTACCTACGCCACCATCTTGGTTCTCTATCCTAAACTCTTTAAATCCTGCCTCTTCTACAAAGATTCCCCAATTCTCCCAGTCAAAGGGGTCTCCTCCCAGCACTTCCCCTGCTCCTCCAGCACACCAGGGCAGAGCACTCCCAAGGCAAAATCATGCAGAGGCACAGGATATCTGGAGCCAGCTGACCTGACCTCTAATTTGATTCTGTGCTTTATTGGCTACGTGACCCCAGGCAAATAATTAAATTTCTCTGAGCTTCAGCTTTTATATCCAAAGCACAGGAATCACAAAGCTTTTGTAAGAATTAAATGAACATTTATAAGGCCTGGCACAGGACCTGGCATATAACAGCTTTCAGAAGTAGGGGTAGTCAGAGGTGCTCTTGTGGAGACTTGGATATCTGTTTTCTCTCGCCCACCTGAGAAGAAGCTCCTTGAAGGCAACAGTAAAGTATCGCCCAGAATGCTTGCTGCTTCGGGCACGTCAGTAATGGAGTGGCATCTGAAAGGCTATTTGGAATTCCGTGTGAGAGACCCTGACATGAGTGGCTTTGTGCCACACCCATCTGGAACACAAAGCTCCGAAATCCCAGGCCACACAACGCTGATCCTCACAGCGCTGCCGGCCCCTGAGGGTCTCTGTACACTGACCTGTCTCACACAGTAGAGATCCTCTTCCCCTTAGAAAGTCATTCTTATTGCACAGCTCTTCCAATACCCAGCGAATCACATCGCTGCAACCTGGGGTGCCATCTTACCTAGAGCCTGTTCCAGGCGAGCAGGCGTGTATTTAACTGTTCGAATGCACAGTGTGACCAGTGCCTTGATGAACTCCAGATGCCATCCATCAGTCCTTGATGGCTCATTTGGTATCAGTGGTCGGCAAACTCGTTAGTCAACAGAGCCAAATATCAACAGTACAATGACTGAAATTTCTTTTGAGAGCCAAATTTTTTTAACAAACTTCTTCTAACACCACTTCTTCAAAATAGACTCGCCCAGGCGTGTATTTTGTGGAAGAGCCACACTCAAGGGGCCAAAGAGCCGCGAGCCACAGTTGCCAACCACGGTATAACATGAATACTCTGGGCTCTAACTACTCTAGCACTTACGAGCCACCAGTATATGTCTTTTCCACTAATGAAACAACCAAATTACCTTTTAGGAGTGAAATGTCCTAGTAATTCTTAAGTGACTTAACCCTAGAAAGCCTATGGAAAAAACTAATTTCAAGGAATTTTTGTTTCAAAAGCAGAAGGCAAAATCAAAACTTATGAGGCAACTATTTAACGAATATGCCAGAAGCTATACATCTCTTCACACTGCGGCGATGCAGTCGTGGCCAGCAGTGCAGAACCCGGTCAGAAACAGTTCTGAGCACTGGCCAGCTGCTCAGTGGTGAGAGTGCCGGCCCCCAGACGGGAGGTTTGCGGGTGGGGGAGGGCACACACCTAGGTTGTAGTTTCAGTCCTGAGTCCTGGTCAGGCGGTGAGCAGGAGGCAACCAATCAATATGTCTCTCTCACATCCATGTTTCTCTCTCTCTCTCTCTCTCTCTCTCTCTCTCTCTCTCTCTCTCTCTCTCTCTTTCTCCCCCCTTTACCTCTCTCTTCGCTCTTTCTAAAAATCAATGGGGAAAAATGCCCTCACTCCGTGGGAGAGGGTTAAAGCAAAACGGCTTTGAATCCTCTATTTTGGAGCAGCCTTCTGCAGTGTGTGCTGTGTGGTGAGAGAAAGCCAGCCCTCCCTGACGGAGGAAAGGAGCACAGTTCGGAACCAGACAAAACTGGATGCAAACCTTGCTTCAGAATATTGGTAAAGTTGTCTAACGCCTCGGCCTCACTGTTCTCATGTAAACAATGGAGACACAGTGCCAATTCATACAGAATGACTCTCATTTGGAGAGTCTGTTACAAACACAGGAAGGGAGAGGCATGGAGGGGGAGGGAGGCTGGAATCTGGACCAGCGGGTCCCAGGATTAATTTATTCAAAAAGGAAACAACAGAAAAACACTCAACATGCAAGTCTTGTGCTGACAGCCTGCCCAGCATTTAAAGAGGACTCCGTTGGGCACCCGGACCCTGGGAAATGCTAAGAGGAAGATGAGACGGAAAGGCTTAGGGAGGAAGTAAGAAGAGTGAGAAACAGGTTGGTGGTGATGCATTGGAAGCAGACATTCACGCAGACGACCTTATCCTGTGTGCTTGAGGCCTTGGATTCTTTTATCTGAGATAAAACTGGCCCCTGCTTTCTATTTGCATATTCTCATGTATCTTTTATCTTGGTTTTACTTTCAATCATCGGGTAGAATTTTGTTCTAGATAGTTTCCTTGTTAACTAGCATTTTATTGGATTTTTGTTTTGTTTTGTTTTTAATATATTTTATTGATTTTTCACAGAGAGGAAGGGAGAGGGATAGAAAGTCAGAAACATCAATGAGAAAAACATCGATCGGCTGCCTCTTGCACCCCCCACCCCCACTGGGGATGAGCATGTGCCTACAACCAAGGTACATAACCTTGACTGGAATCGAACCTGGGACCCTTCAGTCTGCAGGCCGAAACTCTATCCACTGAGCCAAAACGGTTTCAGCTGGATTTTGTATTGTGACCTATTCTCCAGTCTGCTTTTCGGTTGGGAAGCTTCACACAAACGCATGAAAATATGTTCTTTTCATGTTATAAAGTAACATAAGCTGCAAAGCATATTTAGTGTCAGCTCACATATGTACATTAAAAATCCCAAATTGTGTGTGCATGCATGTGTGTATACATACATACATACATACATACTTCAAAAAATTAACTGCCAAAACCGGTTTGGCTCAGTGTATAAAGCATTGGCCTGTGGACTGAAAGGTCCCAGGTTCTATTCCGGTCAAGGACATGTACCTTGGTTGCGGGCACATCTCCAGTTGCGGGTGTGCAGGAGGCAGCTGATGGATGTTTCTCTCTCATCGATGTTTCTAACTCTCTATTCCTCTCCCTTCCTCTCTGTAAAAAAAAAAGTCAATAAAATATTTTTTTTTAATTAACTGCTTATTTCTTTGTGGTATGAGTTTTCTTTTTGCTTATATGTATTTTTAATGAATTTGTGTCACAATTAACATCCTATCTAATAAGAGTAATATGCAAATTTGACTGTACCTTCACCACACCCACAAACCATGCCCACAGCCACACCCACCAGCCAATCAGGAGCAGATTATGCAAATAAACTCCAACCAAGATGGCTGCCACTACTGAAAGCAGAAGGCAGGCTTGGGTTTCCCTGGCAACAGAGTAAGCCAAGCTTTCTGCCTCCCTAGGCCTCCACTCAATGTTACAAAGTTTCAATTATAAAAAATACAGAAATGGCAGCAGCCACAGAGCTGGAGAGAGCAGAGGCTTGGGTTTCCCTGGCAATGGAGCAAGCCAAGCTTTCAGTCTGCTGTTGCTGGCTTAGGCCTCCATTCTAGGCTACAAAGTTTCAAACAGAAATGGCTGCCATCCTGGAGTGAGCAGAAGGCTTGGCTCTGCTCCAGGCTACAAAGTTTCAATTGTAGACATAGATTAATCTCAGATCCCAAGGCCTCTGCTTGAGTCTCTGGGGGGCGTGGCCGGCCTGCAAACCTCCACAGGCCCCTCGCCCAGGCCGCCCCTCACCCCAAGAGAACCCCCACCCTGATCTGGGATACTCTTCAGGGCAAACCAGCTGGCCCCCACCCATGCACCAAGCCTCTATCCTATCTAATAAAAGAGTAATTTGCAGATTGACATCACTCCAACAGACAAGAGGGCTGCCTCCATGTGGTCAAAGTTTCTGCCCCCATGTGGACACAAGATGGCCACCACAAGATGGCCAGCAGGGGAGGGCCGTTGATGGTTCCAGGCCCTGCAAGGGAGGGCAGTTGTGGGTGATCAGGCCAGCAGGGGAGGGCCAGTGGGAGGGACCAGGCCTGCAAGGAAGCGCAGTTGGGGGCAATCAAGCCTGCAGGGGAGGGCAGTTAGGGGTGACCAGGCTGGCAGAGGAGGGAAGTTGGGGGCAAATAGGGTGGCAAGGAAGCAGTTAGACATCAATTAGGCTGGCAGGGTAGTAGTTAGGGGGTGATCAGGCTGACAGGCAGAAGCAGTTAGGGGCAATCAGGGAGGCAGGCAGATGAGCAGTTTGGAGCCAGCAGTCCTGGATTGTGAGAAGGATGTCCAATTGCCCATTTAGGCCTGATCCTATAGGCAGTCGGACATCCCTCGAGGGGTCCCAGAATGGAGAGGATGCAGGCTGAGCTAAGGGACACCCTCCGCCCCCCATGCACAAATTTTGTGCACCGGGCCTCTAGTTTTTTAATAAGAATGAAATAATTTGCAGTCAATGAGCTTATAAAGGCAATGGGGTCACCTAAACTCTTGAAATAACTATTAAAACATAAACCTCAAATCACCTCTGGATCTTAGAGGAATAAAACTGGCCATTATTATAAACCAAAAAAAATACAAGAAGACATGAGTCTCATCCCCAAAGATTATTTCAGGGAGTCTGTGGTGGGGCACAGAAATCTGTGGGGATTTAAGTTGTTTTTCATTTTTAATTATAAAACATGCAAAAATATTTCCCCCCTTGTAAACTATTAAAACATTACCTTGTCAGTTATGAATGCACTCAGCTATAAACAATTTAGAAAAACCAACAGTCACTTAAACTGGTGGGGTTGGGGGTGGTATTTTTCTCATGAACAAGAAGAAATCTAGAAGCAGGAAGTTTGGAGCTCGAGCAGCCACTTAAGGATTGCATGAAGGACCAAGGACCTTGAT
>CM050526.1:717500-723367 GCA_027563665.1 Antrozous pallidus | reverse complement strand
GGGAGGAGAGGAGAGGAGAGGAAGTGAAGGAAGGGAGGGAGGAAGGAAGGGAGGAAGGGGGGGGAAAGGGAGGAAGGGAGGGGGGAAGAAGGGAGGGAAGGAAGGGAGAGGAAGGAAGGGAGGAAGGAAGGGAGGAAGGAAGGGAGGGAGGAAGGAAGGAAGGGAGGAAGGGAGGAAGGGAGGGAGGAAGGGAGGAAGGAAGGGAGGGAGGGAGGAAGGGAGGGAGGAAGGGAGGGGAGGAAGGATATGGAAAGGAAGGAGGAAAGGAAGGGGAAGTGGAAAGGAAAAAGGGAGGATGGAAGTGGAGGGGAAAGGAAGGAAGAGAGAAGGAAGGGGAAGGAGGAAGGGCAAAGGTGGGGGGAAGGGAAGGAGGAGGGGAAGGAATAGAGGAGAGGAGGGAAGAGGAGAGAGGGGAGGATAAGGAGGAAAAGGAGGGGAGGGAAGGGAGGGGAATGGATGGATGGGGAAGGAAGAAGGGGGAGGAAGGAAAGAAGGAGGGGAGGAAGGAGGGGTGGAGCGGGGGAGAGAGGAAGGAGGAGAGGGAAGGAGGGAAGGGAAGGGAAGGGAAGAGAGGAAGATAGGGAGGAGGAAGGGGGGGGGAAGGGAAGAGAGTGGGAGGAAGGGAGGAGGAGGAGTGGAGGGAGGAAGGGAGTGGAAGGGAGGAAGGGGAGGAAAGGAAGGGGAAGGAAGGAAGGGACGGAAGGGAGGGGGAGGAAGGTAAGGGAGGAAGGGTGGGAGGGAGAGTGACGGGAGAGAGAGGGATGGAGGAGGAAGGGAAGGAGGAAGGAAGGAGGGAGGAGGGAGGAGGAAGGAGGGAGGAAGGAAGGAAAGAGGAAAGGACAGAGGGAATGGAAGGAGGGGGGGATAATGGGAGAGGAGAAAAGGATGGAAGGAGGAAGATAGGAAGGAGGAAGGAATGGAAGGAGAGGAAGGAGAGGAGGGAGAGGAAGGAGAGGAGGAAGGGAGGAAGGTAGGAAGATGGGAGGAAGGCGGGGGGAGAAAGGGAGGGAGGGAGGAAGGGAGGAAGGGAGGAAAGGGTGGAAGGAGGGAGGAAGGAAAGGGAGGGAGGGCGGAAGGAAGGGAGAAGGAAGGAGGAAGGGAGGGAGGAAGGAAGGGGAGGAAGGAAGGGAGGAAGGGAGGAAGGATGGGAGGAAGGAAGGGAGGAAGGAAGGAGGGAGGAAGGAAGGAGGAAGGGAGGGAGGAAGGAAGGGAGGAAGGGAGGAAGGGAGGGAGGAAGGGAGGAAGAGAGGAAGGAAGGGAGGATGGAAGGAAGGGAGGAAGGAAGGGAGGAAGGGAGGAAGGGAGGAGGAAGTGAGGAAGGAAGGGAGGGAGGAAGGGAGGAAGGAAGGGAGGGAGGAAGGACGGGGAGGAAGGGAGGAAGGGAGGATGGGAGGGAGAAGGAAGGGAGAAGGGGGGAGGATGGAGGGGGAAGGAAGGGAGGAAGGAAGGGAGAAGAGGAAGGAGGAAGAGGAGGAAGGTAGGAGGGGAGGAAAGGAAGGAAAGGGAAGGAAAGGAATAAGTACGGAAGGAGGAGGAGAGGGAAAAGGAAGGAGAGGAAGGGAGGGAGGAAGGAAGGGAGGAAGGGAGGGAGGAAGGAGGGAGGGGAGGAAGGAAGGGAGGAAGGAAGGGACGAAGAGTGGAAGGGAGGGTGGAAGGGCAAGGAGGAGAGGAGGGAAAAAGGAAGGGAAGGAGGAGGACGAGGAAGGACGAATGGGGGAGGAAGAAGGGGAGGAAGGGAGGAAGAGGAGGGGAGGGGGGAAGGGAAGGAAAGGAGGAGAAGGAGGAAGGGGGGGGAGGAGAGGGAGGAAGGAGGAGGAGGACAAGGAGAGGGGGAGGGGAAAGGAAGAGGAAGGGAGAGAAGAGAGGAGGAAGGAGAAGAGGAAAGGCGAGGAAAGAAAGGAGGGAGGAGGAGGGGAGGAGGAGGAGGAAAGAGGAAAGGAAGGGAAGGTGGACTGGAAGAAGGGAGAGGATGGGGGGGAAGGGAAGGGAGAAGGAAGGGAGGAAGGTAGGAAGGGAGAGGGCGGGAGGAAGGAAGGAGGAAGGAAGGGAGGAGGGAGGGAGGGAAGGAAGAGTAGTGAAGGAGGAAAGGAAAGGGAGGAGAAAGAAAGGGAGGAGAAGGAAGGGAGGAAGGGAGGAAGGGAGGAAGGAAGGGAGGAAGTAAGAGAGGAAGGGAGGGAGGAAGGAAGGGAGGAAGGGAGGAAGGGAGGAAGGAAGGGACGAAGGGTGGAAGGGAGGGTGGAAGGGAGGGTGGAAGGGAGGGAGGAAGGAAGGGAGGAAGGGAGGAAGGGAGGGAGGAAGGAATGGGAGGAAGGGAGGGAGGAAGGAAGGGAGGAAGGAAGGGAGGAAGGAAGGAAGGGAGGAAGGAAGGGAGGAAGGAAGGGAGGGAGGAAGGAATGAAGGGAGAAAGGAAGGGAGGAAGGGAGGGAGGGAGGAAGGGAGGGAGGAAGGAGGAAGGGAGGTAGGGAGGGAGGAAGGAAGGAGGAGGACGGGAGGGAGGGAGGAGGGAAGGAGGAAGGGAGGGAGGAGGAAGGGAGGAAGGAGGGAGGAAAGGGAGGGAGGGAAGGAAGGGAGCGAAGGGAGGGAGGAAGGGAGGGAGGAAGGAAGGGACGAAAGGGAGATAGGGAGGGGGAAGGGAGGAAGGGAGGGAGGAAGGGAAGGGGAGGAAGGAGGGAGAGGGACGAGCGGAGAAAATGGAGGAAGGAATAGCAGGCGGAAGGGAGGGAAGGGGGAGGAGAGGGGGAAGGGGAAAGGGAGGAAGGAAGGGAGGAAAAAGGAGGAAGGGAGGGATGAGGGAGGGGAAAGAGCGGAAGGAGGACGGAAGGAAGGAAGGAAGGGAGGAAGGAGGAGGAAGGGGAAAAGAAGGAGGGAAGAGGAAAGGAAAGGAAGGAGGAAAGGAAGGAGGAAGGAGAGGAAAGGGAATGAGGGGGAAGAGGAAAGGAGAGCAAGGAAGAGGAAAGGAGGGATGGAGGAAAAGGGAGAGAAGGAGGAGGAAAGGAAGGAGAGGAGGATGAGGGGGGGAGGGAAGGAAGGGGGAAGGAGGAGGGGGAAGAAAGGGAAGGAAGGATGGGGACGCGGAGGAGGGAAGAGGAGGGGGAAGGAAGACGGGAAGGAGGGGGAGGAAAGGAAGGAAAGGGGCGGGGAGGAGGAGGGGGAAGGGAGGAAGAAGGAGGGAGGAAGGAAGGGTGGGAGGAAAGGAGGGAGGGTGGGAGGAAGGATGTAAGGGAGGAAGGAGGGGAGGGAGAAGGGAGGGAGGGAGGAAAGGAGAAGGGAAGGAAGGAGGGAGGAAAGGAGGGAGGAGGAAGGAAGGGAGGAAGGAAGGGAGGGAGGACGGAAGGGAGGGAGGAAGGGAGGGAGGGAGGAAGGAAGGGAGGAAGGGAGGGAGGGAGGAAGGAAGGGAGGAAGGGAGGAAGGAAGGAAGGGGAAGGAAGGGGAGGAAGGAAGGGAGAAGAGAGGATGGATGGAAGGGAAAGATAGGGAAAATGAAGGGGGAGGAAGGAAGGGAGGAAGGGAGGGAGGAAGGAAGGGAGGAAGGAAGGGCGGAAGGGAGGGAGGAAGGGAAGGGAGGAAAAGGACGGGAGTGGAAGGAGGGAGGAAGGGAGGGAGGTAAGGAAGGGAGGAAGGGAGGAGGAAGGGAGGAAGGGAGGAAGGGAGGAAGGAAGGGAGGAAGGGATTGGAGGGTGGGAGGGAGGAAGGGAGGGAGGGAGGGAGGGAGGAAGGAAGGAAGGGAGGAAGGGAGGGAGGGAGAAAGGGAGGAAGGGAGGAAGGAAGGGAGGTAGGAAGGAAGGAAGGGAGGAAGGGAGGAAAGGAGGAAGGAGAAGGGAAGGGGAGGGAGGATGAAGGGAGGAAAGGAAGGGAGGAAGGAATGGAGGGAGGAAGGAAGGAGGCGCGGAAGGGAGGAAGGGTGGGAGGAAGGGGAAGGAAGGGGGGGAGGTAGGAAGGGGAGGAGGAAGGAAGGGGAGGACAGGAAAGGAGGAAGGGAAGGAAAGGGAGGAAGGAAGGGAGGGAGGATGGAAGGGAGGAAGGGAGGAAGGGAAGGGAGGAGGAAGGAAGGGAGGAAGGGAAGGGAGGATGGGAGGGAGGAAGGGAGGAAGGAAGAAGGGGAGGGAAGGAAGGGAGGGAGGAAGGGAAAGGGAGGAAGGGATGGGAGGAAGGAAGGGAAGGAAGGGAGGAGGAAGGAAGGAGGGAAGGGAGGGAGGAAGGAAGGGAGGAAGGAAGGGAAGGAAGGGAGGAAGGGAGGACGGGAGGAAGGAAGGGAGGGAAGGGAGGAAGGAGAAAGGGAGGAAGGAGGAGGGAGGAGGACAGGGAGGAAGGAGGGAGGAGGAAGGAAGGGAGGAAGGGAGGAGGGAAGGGAGGAAGGAAGGGAGGAAGGGAGGTGGCGAAGGAAGGAGGAAGAAGGAGGAAGGAGAGGAGAAAGAGGAGGGAAGGAAAGGAGGAAGGAGGAGAGGGAAAGGGAGGAGGAAGGAGGAGGGAGGAAGGAGGAAGGAAGGGAGGAAGGGAGGGAGGAAGGAAGGGAGGGAAGGAAGGGAAGGGAGGGAGGAAGGGAGGGAGGAAGGAAGGGAGGAAGGAAGGGAGGAAGGAAGGGAGGGAGGAAGGAAGGAAGGGAGAAAGGGAGGAAGGGAGGAAGGAAGGAAGGAAGGGAGGAAGGAAGGAAGGAAGGGAGGAAGGGAGGGAGGAAGGGAGGGGGAGGAGGAGGGAGGGAAGGAAGGAGGAAGGGAGGGAGGAAGGAAGGACGAAGGTGAGGAAGGGACGGGAGGAAGGAAGGAATGGAGGAAGGGAGGGAGGAAGGGGTGGAGGAAGGGAGGGAGGAAGGAAGGAAGGGAGGTAGGAAGGAAGGGAGGAAGGAAGGGAGGGAAGGAAGGAAGGGAGGAAGGAAGGAAGGAAGGAGGGCAGGAAGGAGGAAGGGAGGAAGGAGGGAGAAGGGAGGGAAGGGAGGGAGGAGGAAGGGAGAAGGGAGGAAGGAGGGAGGAAGGAAGGGAGGAGGAGGGAGGAGGAGGGAGGAGGAGAGAGGAGGAGGGAGGGAGGAAGGGAGGGGGGAAGGGAGGGAGGGAGGAAGGGAGGGAGGCAGGGAGGGAGGAAGGGAGGAGAGGAAGGGAAGGGAGAGGAAGGAAGGAAGGGAGGAAGGAAGGAGGAAGGAGGAGGAAGGGAGGGAGGAAGGGAGGAAGGAAGGGAGGAGGAGGAGGGAAGGAAGGGAGGAAGGAAGGGAGGAGGAAGGGAGGAAGGGAGGGGAGTGAGGAGGAGGGAGGAAGGAAGGGAGGAAGGAAGGGAGGGAGGAAGGGAGGGAGGAAGGAAGGGAGGAAGGGAGGGAGGAAGGAAGGGAGGAAGGGAGGGAGGAAGGGAGGGAGGAAGGAAGGGAGGAAGGAAGGGAGGAGGGAGGGAGGGAGGGAGGACGGAAGGAAGGGAGGGAGGGAGGAAGGGAGGAAGGAAGGGAGGGAGGAAGGAAGGGAGGCGGAAGGGAGGGAAGGAAGAGAGGAAGGGAGGAAGGAAGGAAGGAGGAAGGGAGGAGGAAGGAAGGGAGGAGGAGGGAGGAAGGGAGGGAGGAAGGAAGGGACGAAGGGAGGAAGGGAGGAAGGAAGGAAGGGAGGAAGGGAGGGAGGAAGGAAGGGAGGGAGGGAGGAAGGAAGGGAGGAAGGAAGGAGGAAGGAAGGAGGAAGGAAGGGAGAAGGAAGGGGAGGAAGGAGAGGAAGGAAGAAGGGAGGAAGGGAGAGGGAAGGAAGGCAGGGAGGGAGGAAGGAGGGAGGAAGGAAGGGAGAAGGGAGGAAGGAAGGGAGGAAGGAGGGAGGAAGGAGGAGGAAGGGAGGGAGAAGGGAGGGAGGAAGGAAGGAAGGGAGGAAGGAAGGGAGGAAGGGAGGGAGGAAGGAAGGGAGGAA